>JAUZNK010003574.1:12841-44582 GCA_035046665.1 Euphysa ruthae | reverse complement strand
GGCCTTCTTTCCGTTAAGATGTCATGCTTAGCATATTCGTCCTGGTACGGAGATATGAAGTCCACAACTTAAATGATCCAAAAGATCATCAATAGTATAGAAAAGATGGGGTGATAAATGCGATAAAATAATAGTATTTAATCCTATAAAATAATATAACACCCTGACCTCTTTTTCTTTGAATTATAGATAAAGCAGAAAATTTTTTGAGTTTAACTTTTGAATTACGTATACATAATACAATTATAAAATTGAAATTATACAATTGAAAAGGAAATAACGCCCTAATATTTTATCTACTACTACGAATGTATCTACTACTATTAGTAGTAGATACATTCGATACGATGGTGAAACGCTACAAAAACATAATGACCCAAAAAATATTTGAAAATGGGATGCAACTCACAAGATGAAGAAAAGTTACTCTTGCAACTATCAAATTTAAAAAAGGTGATCTCTACTCGGGGAGTAAACTATTACTAAGAATAAACTGTTTACGTGCTATAAATATAAAAAGATGTCATGAATAAAATAAAAATTATCGTCTGTTTATCAGACAAACAAGAAAATTAAAAACTATACAAAATTTATTTTCAGGTGAACAGTATTACATTACCAATATGAGGGCTATTTCAGTCATTTCATACCCTAAACCTATGTCACTGGATGTAGGGTAACATCATAACCATACCCTAAAACCACCATAACCCTATTTTTTGAAATAGTTTTCAGCAAATTCAGCATTTAACACCACCTGACTTAATCAATCAAAATTTGGCTAAATAGTGACTGTAAAAAAAGGCTTTTAGAGTTAGGTAATACTGGATCTGTTTTGAGTTTGAGTTTGCTCTACGATAAGATACACTGATATGTTAGTGAGTCATGGTCTGTTTAAGTGGTACCGTTAAGTTATTATTAGTCACTGATCTTAAATTATGACCATATCCCGCTCTATTAATAAAATAACTTTTAAAAGCAGAAGGAAGCAAGGAGCGTTGTTGTTGCCAACTAGAAATTTTCTAACAACTCTTTAAAATTTGTGTTGAAGCTCATTGAAAATACATGGATAGATTGAATAATAGCTTAATGGGAACTGTGGAATTCTTAAATTTTAATCCTAATATAGGGCGGTCACTACTTCTGGAAACTCCTTGAATTGTTGATTTTCACTGCTGGGAATACTCTCCTGGCATTTACTAGAACTCCTGGAAAACTTTTTAGTAATTTGTCATGAAATAAAAAATACTTTTTGTAATTAAAATTTAAAAAATAGAAAGATTACAGCACCAGCATGATTTTCTTTCACCAACAACATTGTAGATATTATTCATCAATGTTTTACTTAGTATAGCTTATAAGCCATTGTTTTATTGTAGATTCTGTGTTATTGTAGATATTATTTTACGTTTTAAAATAAGTGTAAAAAACAGTAAACAGCCTGAAAATATTTTTCAACAAACAGCTGGCTGACATGCTCAAAATATTCATCATGGCTAATAAAAACGGATTCAAAATATAAAGCTCACTGAAATCTTTGCTGAAAAGATTTTGACATATGCTAATGGGGAAAAAACACACAGATATCGTTGCAAATAAATCATCCAGTGCTTGTAATTTGTTTTTCCATGCTACAGCTAAACCTTTTAATCATTAACCTGCGCCAAAAACAAGCTCTCAAACTATATAAGTATGGTAATACCATGAAGCACCAGTCGTACTGAAATACTTTGGCCACTGAGGTTATATTGTCTCACTACTTGTTAAGATCATGTTTAGATTTCATTGGTTTTTTCAAAAGTATGTTCAGTGGCAGTGAGATCGCTAAATCATTTCGCTTAAGCAAAACCAAATGTTTTTTGCGCTCTCACTATGGGCAAAAGGTATACTATAATGCTTGTGTAAGAAACATCATGGTCATGGTGAGACTTGGGCAGTTAAGGAAAGTAAACTGAACAGATTAGAGAGAAACAACATGATGATAGTATGATGGATATGTAAGATAAATTGAAGAATAGGAAATCCTGTCTATATAAAAAATTTGCCCTAGAAATTGTTATGGTGGATAACGATGATTTGATTAAGAAATCAAGAGAAATAGAGGTAGATAGGAACTGCGGGAAGCGTAGACCACATATCAACCTTAAGCAGAAAGGGATTCGAAGATCATTGGAGCAGGATAGATTGTTATGGAAGAGCACCATAAACAAACCTTTCTAACCCATGCAAGCATGAAAAATGGGCGTAAAACTATATAAGAAGATGAAAAGGCAAAAAACATGGGTTGGCTCCATACCTTAAAGAAGAGCTGTTAAAGTTTATTAATTTATCTCCATATATAGTTCGATACTGGAAAGCTGTGAAAGGGCAAGTAGTTATGACATATTAAGATTCCAAGTTTTTGAAGCACATAATGCAACAAACCTACTCATATTTTTGAATCAATTGAGTTACTAATACCTTTGCAGTTAACCCAACTTTTGATGGATAGACCCAACGCTAACCTGCTGTCAAGTTAAATTTTTTTTTTTTTTTTAAGTTTTTTAAAATTTAGTTACAAAGTATTGTATTTTACACAGCATACTATTAGAACTATTTAATTTTCTCCAAATTCATCTATTTGAGATTTCCATGATAAATTACATTATTATATAATTCTATGATACCAAGGTATTTTACAAATTTAGAACGTTAAAGTCTTTTACCATTTATTTTGATTTTGATTTCATTGTTTATTGGATTCCATAGGGCTGAAAATATAATAATCTAAGTTTTTTCAACATTTAAAGAAATTAAGTTTGCTTTAAGCCAGTGAACTATTCTTTTCAGATAAAAGTTACAAAGAGAGCCTACTGATTTATTGATGTGTAGAAGATTAGTGGTTTTCCAGTGGTTTTGCTTCCGAAAGGCCCCAAAAATATGCAATGAAATAGTCTTTGGTTTTCTCTCAAGCTGATCATGTATATACTTTATTCATTTTTTATTACAGCTTTGCCAATTGATTGTATGTACTTGATCCGCACAACAAGTGTTAAAAAACCACTTTTGCTGTTATTAATTCCATTTTAAATTATTAATGATAACATGTTAAGTTTTATTATTTTGTTAATTAAAAATGTTTTTAATTAATGAAATGTGTAGCCACCATTAATTTTTTTAAAGCTTTCAAAACTTCTTTTTACTTTTGAGGAAATCTTGTAGCTCCAACCAAAAGTTTGCGTGTGTCTTCATATGATAACAAACTTTTTAGGTATTAAAAAGGCAAATGAAAATTATTATTGAAATCGAATTTGGTGCATTTGGTTTAGAATAAAATTTTAAAAGGTAATGCATCAAATAAAGACTTCATATATGGCACATGATCTGTTTTCCTTTGCTCATTACATAGCTTTTTATCTTTCTCGGTTTAATATCCGTTTGCCGTGCTAGCATGGATCGGACAATGTTTATTAATGGCCATCTTCCATCCTGATCTAGACAGTCTTAAGCCTAACCAAAAATTCTTCTACTGTAAATCTATTATCATTTTCAGTTATTTCTGGGCTGTGCTCCATGAATTTTCAGGTATACACTTCCCAGCTATCCTCTTCCATTCTCTCCAACTAACTTAAACTAATCTGAATAACATCTTTGCCATGAATACATAGCCTGCTTTTTGTCTCAATTGATTTTTTTCTGTATCTCAAAACCCTGTTAGACATCCACCTAACAATTCTCATGTCATTCCTTTCTAAGCAATCAAGATTTTTGTGCTTCACTGCTAATGTTTCACTTTCATAAAGCATAACACTTCTGACACAAGCTTCATATAGCCTACCTCTAACCTGAATTGACAAAATTCTACTTGTTAGAAGAGGAAGTAACTCGTAAAGTAATTTTCTCTAAGCAGAACTTACCGTACAAATAGCACTCTTTTTGATATTCCTTCATTTTCGACTGTAACATGTTGCCTAAGTAACTTAAATTATCACAACTATCTCTAAAGCGCTATTGCTGTAAACCACTACAGTTCGAAATACTGAATTGTCTACGATCTCACCTTTGCAACGCATGCAAACTTATTACCGATTCTTAACTTACCTGCAATACTACTGCATTTCCTATGTATCCACTGCTCACAAGTCGGGCAAAAAATTGAATTACTACTAAATCTCTTTTATTGCAGTAAGCTATCCTCACCCCATTCTAGTAATATTGGCTCTGGACTCTTTTATTGCGGATAAATAAATAAAAAAAATATACTCACCACCATAGACTACTATCCTCTTAGAGAGTGAACAGTCATTGTAAGAAATTTTAAATTTAGTTCTTGACAACTTTTTCTAAAATTATTGAATTACCATTTTCCCAAACAGTCTGTTGGTCAATCATCGAAGTTTTGAATTTTGTCTTTGAATGGGCTGACGGGCAAAAATACACATTTAAAGATATTTTGAAGATCATTTTTAAATATGAAATATATATATTTTTTTTGTTTTTTAAATTAGAAATAATTTAAAAGCAGTTCAATGGTATAAAATTTGATTGAATTTCTTCAGTTTAAATTAAACAAAGTTGAATGGTCCATAAGAATACTTTATATGTCATTCAGATATGAAAATATTTGCATTATGCACGCAGAAATTATTTTGAATAAATGTTTCAAGAAGTATTTGGGCACTCAAACTAAAAAAAAGTTCTTTGGTTTTTTTTTTCAAAATTTGGTTGTCCCTCATTTATTGGAAATTGCCCAGCTATTAGAAGAGTGGAAATTTTAGCTAATTTCTTGATAAAACTCACCAGAAAATTTTTCATAGAGTGGCCCAGTACTGATCAGATCATTTTCCAGCAGGTTTAATATATCAATTTTGAATTTTTTCGAAAATAATTAACCTAGCTAATTAAATGTTAGATTATGATCTAGGAATAAATCAGAATGTTAGTAACTACACCAAGTCTTTTCTTACTTCTGGTCTTAGTCGTTGGTCACACAACGTCGCTATCATGTCCACCTTGCAAACGTACATGTATAAGCGACTCGAAAGGTAATCAAACGTGTATAGAAGGTCAAAAATGTCAAGTTGCAGTGTGCAAGGGTGGTATTGTTAAAGATCATTGTGGCTGTTGTGATGTTTGTGCCTTGCAGCTTGGTGAAAAGTGTGGAGGTCCTTGGAATCACCTTGGAATATGTGACAAAAATCTTGAATGTCACATGACAACCATAGATCCTGGAATAAAATTTAATCAAGAAGGTGTTTGTCGTGAAGGTATCACCTAATTATTACCTAAATTTTCATGAGTCCATTTGCATTGACCTTTTTCAGGTTCTCAATTTTCTCTCAAATCTAAAAGTAAGCTTTTTTCTTATAAAATCGTTTTCTTACAGATCCTAAATTTTTTGTAGTGACTAAAATACTGTTTGATTGCCTGCCGAAATTTATTCTCTATTTAAGTGAGATCAAACCAGGTTGAAACAAAATTTTACGTAGGATTTTTTCTGCCTAGCTTTTCTGGTTTGGTGTTCTCTAACTAAGCATGTTTTAAGGGTCAGTGCCATAAAAGATTTTTTTCCAAAATAAACTAGAATGAAACCATTACTTGTTTTGTCAAATAAAATTTCTTAAATTAAAGGTTTTGACGTGTAATTTTTTCAACAAGAATATGCAAACCAACTGTGATGGTTGTTAATAAAAGATTTCATCTAGTGAGCTCAAGTTTAATACAGATTTTAAGTAGTTTTTTTTTTCTTAAATTTTGTTTGATATAGTTATTTTATTAAAATGCTTGATTTTTATCTTTTCTAGTAATCCTCGAGCTTAATGTTTTCTTTCATAATGTTTTACAACTTGTTGTCATTATTCGTTTGAAAGAAAAATATCAGTTTATGACTTAGTTTTATAATTCGATCGGTTCTTGAATAAAGATAATTTTAATAATTTATTTTAAATTTTAAGTGCTTTAGTACTGCAGCGAATCCACTGTGCTATAAGAATGCATAATCAGGCCGGCAAATAGTATTAGCTGTTTCTAGCGTTTCTTAATTTTAAATGATGCCTATTACTTAAGTTCACTAAAGATATATATATATACTTTGCAATATTAGATTTTTTTAACAGTTCAAATAACATTTCAGGAATCGAATTGACTAAATGATTCAGGATATTTTTTGATAGAATGCACTGTAAGAAAAACTTATATTTTTTATATACTTTTTTTAGTCGTCTTAAATTATCTAAGAGATCATATGTTTTGGTGGAATTTTTACACCATAAATATTTTTTGTAGTATACTTCGACTGCACAGTTCTTTTTACACCATTGTTTGTAAAAAACCTTTTAGTATAACCACTGATTTAATCAGAACGGTTTAAATCGATTTTGCTCGATATTTCCTGAAACAGAAAATTTTCCAGAGAAATGCTAATGTTTTATAGCAGTAAAAAAGTTCACCCTGAATTGTTAAATACAACAAATATGTTGGTTTTAGCTTATGTTGTAAGGTTATACAATGTCTTTACAATTTCTTCAAGTCTTCATGCTCGCTTTGACTGGTTTAAATTCTTGCTTTATTTTACCCTTATCTTTAATTATCCATGCTTGTAAATATAAGGCTTTTATTAATTAGACAAAGCAGTCGCATTACTGTAACATCAGGGTGCACTCTCTTTCCGTTGACGATTTTATTTGCATGAGATGCTGACAAGGATAATTAATATCATCATGCTGTGAGGAAACTGGAAATACTGTGCAGTGTTGATGCTTAATAACCCAGTATTCAATATTCAATCTATCAATAATAATTTTCCAAAAACAATTCTACAACGAACAATGTTTTATTTATAATTATACAAGTATTTAATAAAAAATTATTTTTTAAAAAAGGCGGTTGAACTGGATGGAGCCATTCATACAGAAAAACTGGCCAAGAAAAACTGGCCAAAGGAGTGACACCATATGCTAGTTCTTGACAAAATCCTATAAAGCTCATACAAAAATAACTAGATAAAATAAAAGGAGAAAAAAAGAGAATATTAGTCTGAAAGACCTTATCATGGTTTAATCAATATTCTTGATCAAGTGCTGGTCTAAAGTTCCTTTTTTTTAATTAAGCATAATATATTTTTACACCCTAGCCACACATGATCGTCATAGCTTTGAAACTGAATTAAACTATGTCTTTAGTTAATCATCCCTGAAGAAATCAGTCACCACTTTAAGAATTTAGTTCAATTTTCACAGCTGCAGGGGACAGAGCAATATTTGAAAAGCAAAATTAACAATCAGCACATTGGAGTGGAAGATTGTACCATTTGGCTTTTCAATGTTTTTAAAACTCATTGTGAAAGTTTTACTATTTCAGTAATTTAAATTAATGTTAATCAATGTCTTAGATCTACCAATTTAAATTAATTGCAACTAATGCATCTGTAAGATCTGTTGTTTTATATGTTATGCTCAAATAATTTTGCTTGCCAGTAACCAATAATAATAATCTGAAGCCATTTATCATTTTTACAAGTTTTTTTTTTCTCTTCTTCTAAGTTAACAAGTTCAATGCGTTATGATTACAGGAAAACTTCAAAACTTTAGATGTTTATAACCCCCCTTACACTGTGCTGATTTTTCAAAATAATGAATCTCAAAGTTACTTAGATATATGGAAAAAAAGATATTTACAAGTAATGCTGTAAAATGGGATTTTAAAAAGTTTTATACGTTTTTAATATTTTGCTTATGACATATTATTCTCAGTTGCCAAAAAAGAGAGGATTTATGAAAATGGCAAGATTTAAAACAGATTATTGTAACGGGTTAATGCAAACCAGGTTAGAATAAGAGTTTAACCCTGACATTGCTGTTGAAATATGGTATGCAGAAAAAGTTAAATATCTTGCAGCTGTCACATATAAATATCCCCATATTAGGAGCTGCCGTTTTCCTGGCATAGAGGGAATAATATGAAAGTTTGAAAAGATTGGTTTGTGAAAATTTCAAGCAAAGGTTTATTGTGTTTGGGAATCTTTAATAACGATTTATAATCTGCGATCCTGAATTGCTTAATTCGATCCCTGCATGTAAAAATGATTATATGAAACACGTTGTAATCTTTTGAAAAGTTAATATTTCTTAAAAACGTACTAAAAATTAAGCAGCCACTCAAGGTCAAAAGATAATGCATAATTACCTTCAATCCACAAAGCATTTAGTGCAGGTTGTCTGAAAGCACCAGTGAAGGCTGCATATTCCTTATTAAATAAGACTTAGAAAAATTTATTTTCTAATTTTGTTTCAGTGCTATCTACGAAAAAAGCAATTGCCACTGAGAAAAGATGGGCTGTTTCGACAGGCTGGAACGATCCAATGAATTGGCAACCCATGCGTGTTCCATGTCCCAATGATAATATTATTCTAGGCAAGGTAATAATTAGATATTTTGTTTCGGTTTGATAAAAACAGCTTGCAAGCAAATTTTGTTTTAATAAATTTATTTTCCAGCATTGAAGTATACATGTGACTTATATCTTTCTAAATTTTAGGTGTATACAAAAACATCTTATGTAAAAGTTTTCTTGTGAGAGGCAACATTATGGGATGTCCCCCATCTATTACATCAATAGAAATGATCTTTAGAGAATTTTTTATGATATAATATATGGATGAATTGATTGCAGCGATTTAATGCTTATTTTTATATCAGGATATCACATTTTATGTCTACTTTTGTATTTTTAAATCCTTTTTAATCCCTTTAAAATGGATGAAAATGTTAAGGTATACAATGTTTTAACCATTCAGTAATATAACATGATGTGTTTGGCAAGGTTTATGGGGTGTTCCCTTTTCTCATTCTATCTTATTGCTATGTTATTATGTTTTCAGTCTCTGTTTGTTAAATTTATATTTTTCAAATAGAGCTCAATGGTTTAGGCGTAAACTTATGTTGCTTACTTTGGTGCTGAACCCCTTCGTTGAAAGTTTCTTTTTAATAGGGTGTAAAGGAGGGTTAGTCTGTAAAATTTACAACTTCTGATCAACATGGTATGGAGAGGTACCCACAATATTAAAAGGTGTTTTCCAAATATTTTGAATATCAATACTTGCAGGTATAAAGATATTGAGCATAACTGGGAAGTTCTATAAGTGCAGAGTCGTTGTTTTGGTTCTTCCAGTATCAATGTTAGAAGCAGATATATTAAATTCAGCGACAAATTTTTGTTTCCTAACCAAGGTTTTGGGGCTTATAATTTCTTAAATAGCAAATATAAGCTTGTTATAGCTCAAGCAAATAGTGGCTTCCCTAACATTTATAAGCCTTCATTGAGGGTTATCTATAAGTCATGCAGAAAAGGAAGCAATGTAAACAACTCATTAAAAGGATCTGGTATTAAAAAGTAAAAAATATAAGATTTATACGTCAGAAAAACCTGAATTTGTGTCTAAAATATTTAAAAAGTAATATTTTTTTTTTACATGATCTCCATAGGGGTGGACCAATTTTGAGTAAATTCTACAGCCCTGTGAATAAATTTATTGGTAGAATCCCCACAACTGCGTAAAATTTCATTAACAGAATCCCTACCTATGTGGTTTCATTCCTTAAATACACCCTGGATAATAAGCTTTTTGTCCCAAATGATAAAGAGAAATTTTGAACAATTTTCACCTAAACTGTCATCAGTGTGGGATTTTTCTTTTTTCATTTTTTTAACCATATTAAATCAATATAAAAATCTTTTGTAGCAATTTTTCAGGTTTATGCAATTTCTTGCTATAATTTATTAGTTATAACCATAATCACATGCTTTAATGTTTGATTATTTTTTCTGAGCTTGTCTGTTTTTCACCTTTTGATCGTAGCAATGCTAGAATTATTGGAATTCTGGTCAAGCTATACAGAGAGAACTTTAGGTTGCTTTCGTCATATAGTGAGTTAATCCTCTCCCTGAGGTAGAACATCCAAAAAGTTGATTCAAGATGTTAAGCAACTAGAGGGAATCCTTCCCTACCTTCATTCTGTGACAGAAAATTAATGCTCTTGAATTTCGTATACCTTGTAAAATAAAAAAATATGTAGCACAAAAACTAATTGCTTAACCAAATAAGCAATCAAAAGAAAAACTACTTAATTTAAATTTCTGTGTTACAATAAAAAAAATCATTTTTATTTAGTTTAACTATTTACTATTATTTTTTTTGCCTTTAAAAATAAATTTTAGATTTTATTTTTCTTTTTCATTTTATAAAAATAAAACACCAAAACTACCAAATAAAATAATAACTATTTGTGAATAACGTATAAATTTTGTCTGAACCAATTTTGTCTCCTTTATTCATTTTTTTTTTATAAGTGAAATAAAAATGGATAAGGTATATATTATTTAGCAGTGTAGATATAAATTCCAATTTTATTTTGTTATAGTCAATACTCCAACTGCATTTTGCTAAAATTTCAGGGGTTGCAACCACCTGGACCATAGATTTACTGCTAAATATAAACAAAGAATTTGGTAAATGCTTCCCTTTCTTTTTGCATAAAATATGAACTTTTTATTTATTTTTGGTTCTCATTTAATAATGTGTCTAGGTATTGTGTGATCAAATGCAATTGGCTGCAATAAAATTGAGATCTTGTGACATTATTGTTTGTATGTTTCTAAACATTTTAATCAAAGTTTTGACCTATAGTTTCATTTTAAATGGGATTTGTAAATGCTTTATTACTTGTAGTACAAAATTTATGTGATAATTTCAAGAGAAATCAACCGTATTCATTATGATTTGATCGCCCAAAAACTTTTTGTTTTTGCCTAATACAATATGGCTGAAATCATCACTACTTTGACATCTTTAATCTTATATGTCTACATTTATTTTCATAAAATTATTTTAAAGAAAAATAACACTAACTTGATTCACCATCTTGACTCACCATCTTGATTGCATTTTCCTTTAACACAATGTTTGGAGTTGCTCTGAATACTAATTTCTTTAAAAAGAATCTCTGAATGCTTTTCATTGAAACACAGTGTAAACAGCAAAAAGTGGCGTATAAAATTTAAAAGTGAATAAAATCGATTACATAAAAGGAAAGAGAAAATGTTTAAAAAGAAGATTCTTGAGATTAATTTTTGCTGAAAAAAAAATTATCCTGTATGACTCTTGGGTGATGTTTAGTTATACAGTAATCTAGCCATAGCAATTTGTTTCACTCTGTGGGTGAACAGGGTTTAAGATTTAAAAAAAATATACCATTTTTAATTCTTTAATTTTTTGTTTATATACCATATCTATTTTCATTTTTTTTTTAGGATTCATTTATGGCAAAACACTTTTCCCCATTTGTTGCAATTTTTAGCGTTTTTTAGACTTTTGACTTGGATAAAAGCAAGACAAACAGGGCATAATATGACATTATGTTTATACTTTTTTGAAATACTACTTATTCCTCTTTCAAATAAATTTTATTTGCGATTATTTTGACAGTTTGTTAAAAAATTACGGCAGCCTAAAGTACAAAAGATTGTAAAATTACCCGCTTTTCAAAATATTTTTCCAAATTTTTTTGCCATTTTTAGGGTTTTTTAGATTTTTAACTTGGTTAAAAGTAAAAAAAAAATTATAAAATATGCAGTTATTCTTTACTTTTATCATTTATTTTATAATTGCACAGCAAATTCTACACTTAATTATAGTTGTAATTATCTTTATTCTAACATGGGCAGAATTTTTTAGTCGTTATGGCAGACAAGTGCATGTTTTGTCGTTGTTTTCAACCAACTATTTCTAGCCTACATTATGTTACAATGTCATACGTGGAAATAGTTAGAATGTCCAATGATCGTTCAATGGCAAAAATGAAGATATCACAGAAATATAAAGTGATTGTAATGAAAAATCCATTGTGCTTGGAATTGCTTTACTCATCTTGGGGCATCTTAGTCTTTCAAACTGTATGTACGGAATTTTTTTGAAAAGTTAAATAGCTGTAGTTTGACATACATTTATACTTTCATCAAATGTTGGTGTAACATTTGATTTGGCTTTGTCGAACATCATTCACTCCTGTGTCTAATCAAATAACTGTTAAATACGTTATTTTAAAAATAGTGTATATGATTTCCTAAGACGTGCAAACTAGTCAAGATGAAAATCATGAATGGAAAATACGAGTTGTTTGTTGCAAAAAAGTTGGACAGACTTGCTTCACTCAAATATATAAAGGATGCAGCCACCAATAATGGTCTGTCAGTCACCAGCAAAGAGTTAACAATATTGAAAAACTGATACCATCTCCAAAAACTTCTGAAGTCCTTGCATCGAGAGTCATAAAAAAGAGCCATGTTGATAAGAACAGTTTATGTAAGAAAGGTACCCTAAGAACTAAATCTTGATGACCTGTTCTGAAAATACTTTGAATCAAAAGCAACAAAAAAGATACAAAGAAGTTTAGGAATGCAATACATCCATCTATTATTGAATGTGTTAATCAAATGAAACTATCTTAGAATTTGCTCCGCCTCCTGAACTTCATTTAATGTTAGGCCTAGTAAACGCCATATACAATGTATTGGAGAAGGTGTGTGTAAGCAGCTGGGATTGCCTTATATCATATGTTGTCAAAAGGACTGAATAACATGGTGGAGCATTTTTGAAGGAAATCAGTGTCAAAATTGTTAAAGAATGTCCTGCCATTAAGGGTAAACTAACTCTTTTCTGATGCCTTTGAAGCCTTCAATAATGTAGTGGAAGCCTGTTTTGATACTGTACTTGTGCCTGACTTTGAGCAGAAGATTAACAATTTTTGTAATTCTTACTTCTTGGGCATCAGTGTCACTCCAAAGGTTCACACTGTCTTCTACCACGTAGTTGACTTTTGCAACAAAAAAAGATTAGATCTGGGCCCTTGGAGTGAGCAGTGCAATAATATTTATAATAATTCCAGTGTATAGAATAGTGTAATAAAATATTTCTAGTGTATATTTTTTAACGTAGGGTCAACAATTATCTTCAAGCTATTTATTTCAAAAGATTCCAATGGGTTTGGTTATGGTGTTCTTAGAGCTCCCATTTGAGCTTATGGTAAAGAAAATCATTGGTTTTGAGGTAGTTTGAACCCACAGCTTTAGGATCCGGAGAACAATGACTTATCCGCTGGACCAGGTAACCATAACAGTGCAGCGAGTCGATTTATCACAACTTTGATAAGGTGTGGGAAAACTTCAAAGCAAAAAATAATGATAACCTGGAATATGAAAAACAGGCAGCAGTATGTATATACAATAGTCTCTATTTTTAAATATTTACTAGTGTTTACTAGTGGAAGTTGATATTATTGTGATATAAGAAAAAAAGATATGCCATTTTACGAATTTTTGTATTTTCTGCCACCATAGTTTTGGAATAAAGAAAATGCATTTGAAAGAGGAATAAGTTATCTTTTTAAAAAGTATAAACATGATGTCATGTTTAGACTTTGTTTGTCTTCCTTTTATCTAAGTCAAAAGTCTAAAAAATGCTAAATATTGCAGGGTAAAAAATGTGGCTTAAGCCCTAAAAAAATAAATTCTCTATAAAAAATTTTTTAAAAAATTATAGAAAAATTTTTTTTTTGCAAAAGCTAAAATTTGATATGGTATAGTAACAAAGAAAGAAAGAATTATCATTGGTATGTTTTTTGATTTTTAAGCCCTCTTCGGCCATGGAGTGGTTTATAAGCTATAGAAGAAATTGAGTTTTTTTTTTTTACGTATGTATATTTATTTAGTTTTAAATAGCATGTTATTTTTTTTGTTGATTTTTTTTGTGTTCTTTAATATATTGATTAAATTTTTCCACAAACTTTAAATTGTGAATGAGTATAACAACATTGAAGTTATGAAATTGTGATAATTTGTATGTAATACCAGCATTAGTCTACTTGGATAATTTAGCAATGCATTATTTACATTCATCAAGTTGCAATGCTTTGTAAATAATTTCAATTTATAATTTTGTCGACCGTTCTTGTTTAAAAATTAAGTGTAAATAATATTTGATACTAAATAAAATTTAAGTGAGATGTTGTAGGTAAAAGATATATATGTATATAAACAAAACTATGTACGTGTAGTAGAATTGAACAAATTTTAGTGAATGAGTCTGTAAAATCAAAATAATCAGTAATAATTGCACTTAGATCAGAAAAGGTTACTAAACAAGAAGGAAGTTCCTTGAGACTAGTAAAAGGGACCCTATTTCTAATATTTCACTTTGGTTGCTTTTTATACCAGTCCTTACAAGACAACAAATAAATCAAATACTATTATAGGAGTGACTTTGCGTTCTTTGATAAGATCAAATACTTGATGGTAACAGCAGTGAAGGCGTTGGAGAAGATCAGTAAGTAGGAATCTAATACAAGAGTTTTATAAAAGAGACACCATATTAAAAATAATACTGGACAAAAATAGAGCACTGAAAATTTAAAAATCAATGTGATAACTATGTTAAATTTCCTGTTAGGGTCATGGAGTTGTCAGCCTACAGAGCATTCCTGTTATATAAAGGGATTTACCCAAATAAAACAATTTCACAAAGAGGTTTTGTAAGTTAAAAAGACGAAAAAACGTATGATTAAAAACGAATTACAAAGGTTAGTTTGCAGCTGTACTTACAATGGTAATGCTACCATTTTAAATTGACTGATGAAACATTTCATGTCTGTCTTTAAAAATGTCTATTTTGAGTAATACGTATGTATTACCTTGGCAATTTTCATGTTCAAAAGAATAAAATTAAATCGGTTTTCATGGAGATTTATGGGGTTCACTTGTTATACTGCTAGCGCTCTAAAACTAATCCTTAGTATATACTATGTGACGTACTAAATATTTAGGGAAACGAGTATACATATGAACAGATAAAATATCTGTATCATTGGGTTTGCAGGTAAAGTATCCTTAATGCCAGAATGTTTGAATAGTTTGTTTTAACCCTCCTAGATAAGTACATATTACATATAGTATTTATAGTTTTTTTTTATTTTGTTAGTTAGATAAGCGTTTGATAATGTTTACATATTTTGATATAGGTTACGAGTTAAAATGGTTTAGAACGATTTTTTATTCCTGTCTGATCAGTGAAGTGTATGCAAATGCTTAAAATACATTTCATGCTTGTGCAACTTTCCAATAATTTGCTTATGCGAGTTTGGTCAGTTATTAATCAAGGATATGCTACAAGATATTCTAAAATGCCCTCATATTTATGAGTCAAATCTTAAAAATTAAAATTTCAAAATTTGGGAGAAACCTGGAGGAACTTAAGTAAATTTGGCTAACTGAAGTTTTTTCTTCATTTCAGGGTGTTATTTACATTGAAAATAACATTACTTTATCTAGTGATTTGGTAAGTATGTTGTTTTATTGTTTATTTTTGTGAATTGGATATACTTCATCAAATGATAAGGCTTGTCTGCTTCACTATACACAACAGAGTTTAAAATTCTTTTCGATATTAGCAGTTATGTGATCAAGGTGTTGTTAATTTGTCAGTCAAATTGTCATATTATGGTTATCTGCTTTTTAAAGTTAACAATTGTGATTATTAAACAAGGTAACGTTTTAAGGTTTTCTGAAAATCTGCTCTAATTTCTATTTCCCAAATTTTTTTGACTATCATAAACAAATATGATAAAATAAAGAATTGCTTTTTGACTGATATATAGTTCCTTAGAAATAATTATAATTGTTGATTTGCATTTGCTACTTATTGAAATCATTATTTTATAAATACAGAAAAAACTATAAGATTTTTATTAAATATTTTTTCATGACAATGTGAAAGATGTCCATATCCTTTATGCTCTACTGTTTTGATCATTTGACCGAAATTTTTAGATAATAGAAATTTTATAATTTTTTTTTTACTGCAGCATAAAAATTAGAGGGAGAGTTGTATTCATATTTGGATTTTTTGTTTTAATCAATTTAATCTTCAGTAGTGAAATGGGTTAAATAGTTTTGCTGCTAATTTAGAGTTATTTTATTATGGAAGTTAATTTTGAAAATGTTATACTATTATACTCTCCAGCTTATTTGCAATATTTTTTATCCATTGGGAATTCTTCATGTTTCTTTTCTTTTTTTCTACACTTTTTCCTTCCTTCTCACACCATTATTTCTTCTCTTTATGTTTTTTTGGAAGATTTTTTTTTTTTTTTGTAAGCTCAAGAAAACGGAAACAGAAGAGAATATACTAACTATTAACTTTACACCGCTTTATAGTCAGCGCCATATGGCTATCTAACTCTAATTATTCTCAAATTTGGTGTCAATGTTTTTTCTTCCAGTGTAAATATTTTACCCTTAATTTATTAAGCATTATTATATATATATTTGCTCTTGTTCTTGGTAAAAAATATGAGTGAAGAATATTTATGCTTGCTGTATATACAGTGAAGTATGTGAGTAACTTATATTCACATTTTGGCATTTATATCTAATATAATTATACGTTAGATTAATCAGATTGTATGTTATATTCATTTATTTTCATTTATACTCAATTTTTTTTCCTCATATATGCATTACATACGCGCTAATTATATAAGACATAATTAACTTACATCAAAAGAAAAGAGAATGGCTAAGTGTAGAATGCAAAAGATATGGTTTATGGTGGTTGTCGATCTTATTCTTGTACTAAAGAAGAAAAAAAATTGCTTACCCTTGGAAAATTTGTGAATGAAGGGTTTTGCAAACACTTGCGCTGTATCATGCTTGCATGGGAATGGTGTGAGGTCGTACACACACGCCATAGCACACACGACTTAATTATGTTGTGTGGTGTGCCGTACGCAATTCCTAAAAGATAAAGTGTAATGATCGCACACCATCTACCTTCTCCCTGCACGCCATCATCTTCCTTTTGCTTTTGTAATATTATTTGGAAAACCAAATTTAAAATTAATATAGAAATTTATCGTACATTTTTTTGAAATTGTGATATATGTGTTATTAGGTATTTTATATCACAAAAGATTTAATAACTGATATAAAATAGATTGAATATATTAAATAAAATTGAATTACTAAAGTAGCAGAGGCAATTAAAAACAAATAAGTGTTTAATTTTAAAATTTCTCCTTTGTTTTTTGGATTATTATTCTTTTAAATTATAGACCATTCCTCGCAATTTTGAAATAACCTTGAATGATGGGATTGAAATAGCATTTAAAGACCCTGCTACACTTAAAATACCGAAGGGTAATCGTTGCTATTCCAATAAAGGTAGGTCTAATTATTTTTTCGATAGTATCTGAATAGAAACTTCAGGCAAAAGTTTTATTTAAAGATTTATTAATTATCTTAATTGTTGTAGCCAATAATGAGCTGACAATTAAAAAGGCGATCGTTGTTTAATTTAACCCGTGTTTTCTCATGTTTGACTTTATTTGAAATTTTGACGAAGTTAGGTTTTAATAGATGGAAAATTTAACAAAGATTTCTTGGTACTGGTGAAAAAATTGCTTTTCTATATGTAAGTTGTAAAGTTATTTGAAATGCAAATTTATAAAATAAGTTTCTTTCCTTAATTCCATAATTTCTTCACACAATTTGGATCCCCGGTGGCGCCTATGGATTCCTATTAGTTAATTTAATCTCTTTACATGCGTAACTTGATTCTATGTGAAGACATGCGAAAATTAATACACTTAGGTCATAACGCTGGACGCACCACTTTAAACACATATAAACATAAAAATATAAATAAATTAGTGTTACAATCTCCTCTACATTTACACAAAGCAGTGCACTTGAGACAAGATTTTAAACATTTCCATCTACTTTTAAAACCTTTATTACAACCACAACAAATTAGTTCATGACATACTTTTGATGCCTCAGGCAGCGTCAACTAATCAATTTCATACTCGTTTGTTGGGTTTAACTACCAACCCCAGTTTGACGAATTTGGAAGTTCTAAACTTTTATGAGGTGATTGACCCCAACAAAAACATGCGTGATAAACTGATCTTTTAATGTGTTGAAGTAACACATCTTTGGTAGAGGAATGGCTTCTAATAATCATCTTTTTCTTGAAAAACATCTTTTCTTGCATTGTTGATGTCAAAAATAGTGCTTGTGCGATTATAAATTTTGAAAGATCTTGAAAACTGCTAATTAAATTGTCTAAAGTTGGTTCTTTTATTAGCCTCTCAAAACTATTTGAAACTTCATCGAGCTTGCTCCAGGTTTTCCATGCCACTTTTTTTCCCTTTTCCGGCAAAGAATGAAACTTGATCACAGTCTATCAGTGTGAAAAAGAGGCATACAAAGACTTATTTCCTCTCCTATTGCAGTTACTAAACTTTAAATAGGAAGATATAGAAAATGCTTCCCTGTTCTGAATGCTATCCATAACTCATCTAAGTTGAGCTCTTTAAATACTCCCATTGAAATTACAACCATTTAATACTCTTTTGAAATTACAATTAATTCTTTTTTCAAACTGTTTTTACTGGCGTCATATGCATGGAGGAATATTCGACTGTTGACTTCTTCATGATCACAGGGTGCTAGTTTTGATTTATCTAGACCTATTATATTCAATTCAAACACCTTAGTGAACAAATTTTTTTGCTCATGTCAGCATTTTTCTGATGATATCAATTTTAGTAAGGACTGTATTAGAGAATTCGTCATCATTGGAAATTATTTTTTTGGCAAAACCCCCTTTATATTGTTCTACAGCTTTTTTTTTTTTTTTTTTTTTTTAATACTTATTTTGCATGGGCCATCAAATTGATAGACAATAAATGCATTCATTGTGTAACAGTTGGTTTTTAACCCCTTGTCCCTAAAGCAGAAACCCGTCGCTTATGGGTCAATTCGGCAACTGGATTTAATTTGGCTGATTGGTAGACTATAGAATCACAAAAAAAGAAAAATTAGCAGGTAGCCTCGACAAAAAAGCCACAACTTTTGAGCCATAAAATTTTTTTACAACAAAAATTTTTAAAAAAGCTGCCTAATAGATAGAAAATAAATGTCACAAATTTTCAGCATCATATCAAGTTTAAAAAAACTATCTATAAAAATCATAGGGGTCAAGTTGACACCCCCAGGCTGAATAGTGTTAGTCTGCCTTAAAAAGTTTTTTTAAGTCCTACCTCTTTCTCGTTTTACATATTTGTTATTCTGCTCATGTAGGTGATCTATGTCAGTTGAAGAAAACGCTTTCCTCAATTTTGAAACAATCTATAAACGTTTTAGCTACATCAGGACAAGTTTTGTTTAGTTTCAACATTTCAGCCAAATGTATTGTTAACGAGTGAGCATAATGGACACGTTCTGGTGCAAAGAGCTAAGGAAGGAGATTTCGGATCAAATCTATGTAAAGTTTGAAGTCACCTCAGCGTATTAATCTGACAAGAAGAATCACGCTTAGTTGGAAGATCAATGTTTTTGACCAGAATAAGAATTGTGGGTACTGGCTTTCCTGTGTTTTTCTCTAGGTCAAATGACATCGCAATGTTTCTAGAAGCAACTTAGTTTTTGTATGAATCTTTCAGCAAAATAAATAATGCTGCAGCAGTTAATTGATGTGCTCTTCATGTCTTTGAAACGTGATATACATGAATGAAAGATTGTGCAACTCCAGGAGAGGCTATATCAGCACCTGCTACAGTATTTGCACCAATCTGACTCCTCCAACCAATTTCCTAAAAAGTCAAATCTTATTATTTAGATAACAACAGATATTGCTTTCCTGATAAAGTCAATAATATAATAAATAATATAATTTAATATTGAATATAACTATCAAATTAGATACATGCAGTCAGGCAATGAATAATGTCATTTTGCACATTTAAGTGCATTGTTTCTTAACTAGATTTTTATAAATAACTTTTGGGATCATACTTGATGAAAGTCAAAGTAATGCTTATAAATTATCCAATGTTTTTAGAGCAGTCATTTCCTTATGCAAAGAACTCATCATGACAACAAAACTATTTCTCCTGTGAACTTCCTTCCAATTCTTTTACACTTGTTTTGAGATAGCAAAAAATGGCTGATCGACAGCCCCAGTTATGGCTGTTTTTTGGCCATTTGGTCAGGATTTATTTGGTTAGCAGCTTGTTTGATAACATCCATACTATACCTTATCATAACAACTGCTTTTGAGTCTTCTCTAAAGAGTGGTAGTAAAACTGACTTTTATGTTGTTCTGTCTTTAGTCTCGTTAGCTCCATGTAAAGCTGACCATTAGAGGTTACATATTTGTCTTCTGTTTGTACGTGTGTCTCAACATGTCCCAACCAGCTAAAAAACAAAAAATTATTTTTATCTTCAAGTCATTTAAATCATGGGCCAGTCTAAAAATTAATTAATTAAGGGTTTATGAAAAATTAGAACATTTTCTGCATAAATAAATTAAATATAGTATAAAATTTCGCTCATTTTAATAAATAAAAAATCATTATAAAATGATATTGTTTAAAAAAGCGAAATGAACAATCGTTTTGCGCATGTTAAAATTTTACTTCACCAATGAACAATCTATACAATTCATGTACTTCCCAGTACAGTCAATCTGTTGATTACGAGTGGGCCATAGTTGAACTTTACTTGGCTTTTTAATGAACAGTTCTTTAAAAACTTAAATATTGCATAAACAAAAACAAAGGAAAAAGCAAACTTAGAAACATGGGCAAACTGGCAGTTCTTGTAAACAGTGAAAAATAGAAAATTAATTTCGTTTTTTCTTTATCTCATCGATAAAAATAGCTGGTTTGTCGCAACACAACCCAAAGTAGTCAGTGAGTTCCAATTCTTTCTTGAACGAGTGCACAGGTTTAACATCAGCAAAACTACTTGGTAAATTTTCAAGCTTTCTACTTTCAGAAAAATGTACATTTATTAGTTGTTCAATTCCAGGGTTTTCTTCAGTGAGATGTTGGAATAATGAAATCCCTGTTCCATGAAACGAATCAATTGCTCTGGTTAGAGCTGGGATTGTGATCTATGTTATCTAACGCTGCCATAGTGAATATATCTGTTTTTAAAGAGAACGTACATACAGCTTTTTTGTTCTTTATACTTGTTTCCCAAACTTATTTAAAGTTCCATGGCACGATTATAAGACACTGAAAGCCCAAGCTCGGGTAGATTTTCTTTCTTGTCTTTACATGTAATAATATACCTAAGTAAACCGTAATAGGAGGTTCTCTTTGTTTTGAATGGTATGCTGAGTTTGACTTTTCTCTCACTCTCTTAATTGTATTAAACACAATCAGCTGGGATAGTGTCAAAGCTGATTGTTCCAAGTGTTCCTGCTTCATATTAGTAACAAACCCCTGCAAAATCAATAAAACATTAATGATTGGGGTGAAAAGTTTTTCTGAATCGAAAAGTCCATTAAACTTATCTCAGTTTTTACTCAGAATTCTTAAAATTTCCTGCCTTCGAAAATATAAATGTATCATCATCAAAGCTGTTGCTATAGGCTGACTTTAAAGCATTTCCAGTGTCATTATCAAATGCAAGGTATGTGAATTTGCCATCTTTGTACACATTTAAGTTTTTGAAGTGTGCTTTCAGTCTGTTTTTTAATTTGGTGGAGTGAACTCTTTCTGGCACTTTACCACCAAGTTATAAGAGTATAATGCAGTAAATTTCTGTTAAATCAGCTAGTTTAAACACATAATTTTAAGTTTCATTTGATTTTTGCTCCATAAACTTGGCTAGAACCTTTTTAAAGGTTTTTTATGTGTTGCAAGACAGTTGGCATGGTACATAGCATCTTGGGCTATCAAGTCTCTAAAACTAAGTTTGCTAAGTAAAATGTTATCATCTAAAAGTTTTGCACATTATCTAACCTTCTTGTTTACTTGAAAGGTTGAAACTTTGTATAGCAATTAACCAACTCCACAGAGGAAAATCAACTTTAGGTTTTTCATAGGTTGGCTGTCTCTTTGAACTGTTTTCACTAGATGTTCCTGGGGTGTCGTTGATCTGTTTGCTAGATTTCTCAGCAATAACAGAAGCTTCATCAGTTTTTTTTTTTTTCTCAGCCTTTCTTTTTTTAGATCACTGAACTTACTACAACAAGTTTTGCATTGATTTAAGTGAGAAAATCAGCCAAAGAGTCACAGCTTTTCTTTATTTGATAACTCCATATGTAGAAAATCTAGTTCTTTAAATTTGTTAATATTTGTCGACATCTTTTCATAAGTTTGTGAGGCATTTACGATTTTCTCTAGAAAAATTTCCAGGACATTTATAGTTTTTCATTTGTCGAAATCTGGCAATATATACGCAAGTTACAATTAAAATCAGTTTTTTTTAGTAAAATTTGATTCATCATTAGGAAATCTTCTTTTTGACATTTTTATGATTAAAAGCTAAAAAAATTATAGATGAAAACCCCAACGAAAAAAGTTTAGAAAAAACTGGATTAAAAGTTAAAAAGTTCAGCTGTTTATATACACATGCAAATGTTTTTTTACACACAATGTTCTGAAATTGTTTTTATTCAATAAGCAAAGAAATTACAAAAGATGATTGTTTCATCTTTTTAAAGTTTTAATGAGTAATTATTCTTAAAAATAGCCTTTCTTTTGTATATTTATTGATAGCATTATTAAAAATATTATTGTTTTACCATTTGAAATATTTTGTGATATGTATAAGTATTTATGTTTTAGGGAATATTCGCTTCAACTGTTTAACAACTCTTTTTTTTTTTTTTTACAAATGTTGCGCTATAAGAAAAAAAGAAAAAAAAGTTAGAATAGGTAACATTGGGAAAATGTTTTTATATTTTAAATGATAAATTTTCC
This sequence comes from Euphysa ruthae, assembly GCA_035046665.1. NCBI lineage: Eukaryota > Metazoa > Cnidaria > Hydrozoa > Anthoathecata > Corymorphidae > Euphysa > Euphysa ruthae. The sequence continues at coordinate 21,776 of JAUZNK010003574.1, read as the reverse complement.
AATGGTATGTCACATGACTAGGTTTGGTGACATTGAGTTTTTGCATTGCAAGCAATTTTTATGGTCCGAAAATTATATAGAAAATGAGCTAACAGAGTGGGTCCCGTTGGATTTTGCACTGATACCATCTAAAGATCAACCTCCATAAATTTCATGCTTTTCAGTTTCATAAAAACTGGTAAAAATGAAATTTTAAAAGATATTACTGCTGATTATTTTAGCATGTAATTTTATTCATTTTGAAATCTTTTAAGAGTTTTATGGTCCCAAATAAATCAAGTTTGCTTTCTAATTTCATTCCGATTATACAAAAATAAATATGCTAAAATATAGTCATGATCTTATAAAATATCATTTCTGATAAATTTTCTCCAACTTTGAGAGTTTTATTGAGTTCCGAACCCAAGTTTCTTAAGCTAATAAATTTTTTAATGAATTTGAAGTCCAATAGTCACAATGTGCTTGTTTTTATGATCTTTGCTCATTCATATTGTTGTGTTGCAATTAGAGCAGGCCACACTTATACTGGAACATAGATATATTTATCTCTTTGGTAATGGTACTTAGTGATCTTTAGATGACATCCATGTCCATTTCTTCTATCAGTCAGGTATTGCAATGTTTTATTTATGTGTACAGGGGAAGATATTACGTTTACTGGTCCATCTTCTGAAGACATTGTCTGGATTAACCCTCGCAGCTGGCATATTTACACTGATGGCAAAAAAGATATAAAAAAAACTAATGCTGCACCATATGTGGAACGTCTTCCTTGTGTAAATGACCGTGTTGTATTTGCTAAGGTATCTTTTAATACTCTAAGTCTTTAAATCTCTAAGAATTATAAATCTTTCTCAAATTGGTTGGTAGATGTGTATATATTTCCTGTATATTTGGTTGCAGAAAATATTCAGAGTCTCTTGGACATCCGATACAAATGAAATTTTGTAGGACATAACCAAAAAGTTTTCAGACATATATTTTATCAGGAGATTGTTTTTACCATGTGCAAATTTTATAGTAGTGCCATTTGTGTGTCATTAGTTTCATTAGAGTGCAGACTACATAAATTTGTAACAGGCTCTTAGTTCATATAATGCAAGGGTGATAAAAAATTGCTGAGCCTGCTATTCAAACAAATTGCAATTATAATCTTTGGCGCTAGGTTATAGGTTTAAATTTTCCACACGCAATGCGATGCATGCGCTCAAATTATAAGGTTATCTTTCCTTTTGCATTTTGCAATTTTTGCTATTCAAAGAGGGGTCAAATGAATTAATTTGATTAAAAATGTGCTCCACGCTTTTTTTTTTAAATTGTTTTAGAAAAGATTGGGTTTGACTTTTTTTTGTCATATACACATCTACCAAAAAAAAAATTTCATTCAAGCTCTTTTTGCATTGTTCCGCTCTCCCCAAGTGACTGATTACCCTTCCTCTTATGCTCAACGCACAACGGCTAAACTTGTGCAAATCTTGTTGTCAAATCATGAATTTACTCTTCGATAAGCAGTTCGGCTTGGCTAGACCAGCTGCAATGAAAACAAACTGCCATTAAGTTGTAGCATGTAATAAGTGGTTTTTGGCGAACAACAATACGGTGAATAACATTCCTCTCCTGATTTGATATTATTTAACACATTTTATAGTACCGAAAAATCGATACAAAAATGTTGTTAATTCAGATTGTTGAAATTGTATAGATTTTTTATCACACCTTATACTCTGTGATAAATTGTTTATTATTTTTTCGTACAATTCTATTTGTTAATTTCTTTTTTCTTAGAAATCTTTCACGGTTAATATTGAAAATGATGTTGTGGTCAAAGAGGTTATGTTTAACAGCAAGGTATGTTTTTATGTCTACTTTACTTTAAAAATAATATTTTCAAATAAAATAAAAGTATTTTGGATATGGGATTAAGATAATCAGCGCAATGGAAGTTGTCATAGATTTGTTATGAAATCGGCAAGCTTACTTTGAAATTTAAATAAGTTATAGACTGGAAATTTTATTTCAAAAATGGAGTCTATGGGTCAGAGCATTTCATTTTTCTGCTGTGACCTCATCTGAATTTTCCCAGAAGTCAAGTGACGAGTGATGTCAAAGCTGATGGTCAGCAAAAATTTAGAACACAAAAATGCAAAAAAAAATTATATGATTCGAAAGAATGTCAAAAATTGAGGAAAAAACATTTAAAGACCTTTATTACATTCTCAATGAATAAAAAGTTATAATATCTCAAATTATTGATGATGTCATATATTATCTTTGTAAACCGTGTTTGAGCAGGTTGAAAAAGACTAATAATAAACTAGTAAATAAACAAGCAAAGCTTACTCATTTTCAATATAGTTTATGGTGCATTGTAATAAAATTAATAAACAACTAGTTGCTATGTAACAGATTATATGAAAGTATTAGTATACAAACTGTAATATTTAATATTTAATACTTAATTTACCTAACAGATATTCTTGTTGTTTGTAAATAGTTACTGTTATTATAAATACATTATTATGCTGATATAGTTCAAGGTGCCCATTCAAAAGTATCACTGTCACTCTCTGAATCATCTGTATCACCAAAATAAATAAAGTTAATCAACTGATCTTCATCATCATTTAAATTCTTTACGTGCACCGTTTGATACGCGAGTTTTTTTCCACAGTGACTTCGGTTTAAATCCAGCATCCTTGCTCCTATAAGATATCACTTTTAAATCAAGTTTAGAAATTACTTTAATAAATAGATAAAAATCTTTCTCTTGTGAAATAAAATAATGATGCTTCGAGAACTCTAGTTTGCTTCAAATAGTTAGAAAATACATTTAATTGCAATATAAATTGGGTAAAAGTTGTGTTCAAAAACGCTTTGTGATTTCTGGAGTTATTATAATAAATTCATAGGGGAACCTAAACAAAGATTAAAACAAACTTGATTCAAGGTGTTTCTCAATTTCGGAGTTTGAATGAACCATCCACATTACAATCTCATTGCTAGTGATAGCAAGAAATTAAAAATTGATTTTCTCTTCTTTTATGTACTGAACAAATGACTTTAGGAGTTTCCTTTTCTTTTTCTTTTTCTTTTCTATATTTTTGAAAATTTCCTGCCACTGTTTTCCTTGAAGCATATTTTGTTGAATGAGTGCATGTACTTTTCGAACCATGTCTATCCCTTGTCTGGCCTTTGATACTAGCGTGGATATATATACATATATATATTGGAAATCTCTATGGATCTTAAATTGAGTTTGTTTTTAGCTGTTATCGAAAGGAATATCACTTTAAAAAACTCGTTAAAAGTCGCTGTAGGTTTGAAACTTCGAACAATCACCATTCCATCAAAGATCCATCTTGAATCAATAATCACATATTTTTGAACAGAACATGCTATGTTTATATGGTAGTTACGGGGTAGATGTTTTTGACCTTGACGGATGTAGCCATTGGGTGTAGCTAAACTCGGGGATATGTTGTAAGTGGGTATTTGAAAAGGCTCATGCAAGTTGGCTTCTTTACTAAAAGTTCTGAAAGCTGGGCGATCTTCTTTCAGTATCGATATGACTTCGTTGATTTTTTTTGTTTTCTTTATACCAGTGGAAAGGTTATTTCTCTTTATGGGTCCGAAACAATTTTTTGTTTCATCAACACCTTTCTTTGACAGACTTTTTAAATTTGGTGTTACCAAGCTCAACAGCACCAAGGATATCAGTAATTAAGTCCCAGTCTATTTCTTTTCCGGTCGTAACTTCTTTTGAAATAAACACGTTTATTGTGCATTAGTTTAGTTTAGCTCCATTGTTTCATTGTGTATTGATCCAGTTGACAGCTTGGTCTTTTTGGAAAGTTATGTCATCCGTATCCATCGATTAACAGCATCTGTTTTGATGCTATATCCCAGTTTGTGTGGTCCGTTTTGATGTTTTTTCTCTCCATTAAACACCTTAATAATTAAGTCACTGTGCATGGTTGAAAACTTGTTCCAGATAAACTACCTCCAATACCTCTTTTCTTAAGATCATCTATGCAAGCATCGTCTTTTTTATCTAGTTCAGATAAGTAGATGTGTTGTTAAAAAAGATAACGGGCGTAGTTCATGTGACCAAAGGCAAAACAATATTTTATCATCTTTCTCTCTGGGCTTGGATGTGCAAATCATAGTCGCCTTGTCGCTCAGCTTTTTACAAGTGCTGACATAGACCAGGCATCTTTCAGATGAACAACTGTTATCTCATGCATGGTTCTCGTAAAATTTGTTATAATATTTTCAAATATGTGATCGAATTCTTTAGATTCTGTAAGTGATGTCATAAGGTATCGTATAGGGTTTTTGCGTAATTCTTACCTTAAGTTTAGTGGAAACTTCAGATTGATATTTTTAAAGTCATTTGTTAAATATTTTATTTAATATTCTATTAGTGTATTAAAACTCTCTTTAAGAACTCTCATGTTCCTTTAATAGTGATGACTTTTGACAGCCATGTCAACAGAACCCTCAACGATGATTATAGAGACAATACGCATGTATGGGGTATAGATCATGGTTTGTATATTGTTTTCTGTCTCACCCTTAGCTGATGGAAATGTTCTGTTAAAACCACAATGTTACAATACGTTTCTGGATTTTTCCATATTACTGACTGTTCATCAGCGTGTGCAAATATGTGATTTAAACTCCAATTCATCAATCATGCCTAAGAGATCATCTAGGAAATGTTTCCATTCATCATTTTGGTAATTGTGTTATTGTTATTGTTATTGTTAGTAGATATTCTAAAATGTATTTCTTGAAAACCTTTCCATCAATTGATTTATTAAAACCTGTCCAAGATCCGATTAGATTTTTGTCTAATGGTATGATTGAGCCAATGACCATACTGTATCTTTTTAGCGAGGTGACTAGCAGATTGCTTGAATAATTATCTTCAAACCCCTTGAATAATGGTGTGGAGGTTCTCATTTTCCAATCTCATAAGGTGAGATTTTAAATATAGCCTCTTTGTCAATGTCAAGCAATCATTTAGTGTGACCTTTTTCGCTAATGTTTTTTGGGTGCGATTTTCTTCTATATGGATTAAAAAAATAAAATGATATCGATATAAACATATTACACTTAAATTATTAGGGATAGAATAAAATAAAAAACCGCATCCAATTGTAGGGTTATGCTATACGGACCAAATGAATCCATAGAATTAAGGCCTAATAATAAAAACTTCGTTTATTGAGCTACCTAAGATTTTATTGCCTGATTTTATGAGTACTAAATCAGAGCACATATGCAAATGTATGTGTAGATCAGATACATTTGCTTGTCCATCCTTTTTTATATAGTGACAAATAATTTAGAAAAACTAAATATTATGATCTTCAAAAGCTTATAAACAAAAGTAACATAGTTTTTGTCTACAATAGAGCTGGGAATTAGTTTACATATAAGTTCACATAATAATTTTTATATATGGAAAAATAATATATGTCACTATATCTATTAAATTCCCATTTATATAATGAATCAAACGACATACCTATTAGTAGACGTTGAAAAATTGTCATATTAAATTGTTATATCCTGGGTTGCTGTTTTTTGGTGGCTGTCATTGTTTTCTAAAATTACATGTGTTGCAATAAATTTAATCACACTTTTTGGTGACTTTTCAAAATTCTCTCTAGAATCCTTTGCCCAAATTTTTTTTTGGAGACAAACATCGTTATATGGTATTGAATGATTCATCTTATGAAGTTTGGAGATTAGCCCTTTGCTACCTGTCATTCTATGCAAAGTTAATACAGTCAAGTTGTTTCACTGTGTTTTAATCTTCTGTGCCAAAATTAGGGACTCCCAATCCAATGTAATCACCTAAATCTTAGCTGCAAGTTGATGTGATGCGGATTTGTTGCAAAGTTGGGCTTTAAAGTTGCAAATATATGCATTATAGGAAACCAGTGTAGTTCCTTTTTTAAAAACTTATTCTATGTCATCGAATTTTACTGGAAACTCCATGCATTCCATAGATTTTAATTTAGGCATAACCATGTTACCAGCTGCTTTTATGGTATCACTATCTTTAACGCAGAAACTGAATAGTGGTTCGGGTTATATTTGAAGAATAAACTATCAGATTTTTTCCTACTGGGAAAAATTCAATCTTCTGAAAACTTTTTGTTTTAGTTGCTTTGTATTGTTTATTATTGGAGATAGAGTTGCTGCTCCACATTTTAAATAAGCGATTTTGCAATGTTACGAGGAAAGGTTCAGATTTTTGGTGCAGTTTCCACCTTTCAATTTTTACAAAAAAATTTGTTTAGCAAGTTTAATTCTATAAATGTATCATTGTCTTTGTATGTTTGTAAAGGTTGCATGGGTTTCAGTGCGAGCAATATACAGTAAGGTTGGTGATGCCAAATATCTGCAGTGAAAGTATCATGTGCTTCACCTGCTAAAAGCATTTCTAATCAAAGAGCAGCTTCATAAAAACGGTGATCTGGAATTTTTTTTAGAAAGTTCTTCCTGTCGTTTAGCTTTTTTGCTCCTTAATCTTCACAACAATGCGTTATACCATCTTGATTGTAAGCAGAATCGTCACATTTCGTTGCAAAAAACAAAACACATAGCTTTATGCTTCAAAATTTGTTGAGATCTTACATTTAATAATTTTGACTGGAATTATGTTAACAACTATTAGTTGGTATTGTGTTCTTTGGAAGAAGCCCATATCTCGTAATAAAACGTAGGTTAATAATCTTTTTCAGTGATATAATTTAAGCACATATTTAACAAATATTTAGCAAAATATTATTTAATTTATTATTAAATAGCCTTTATTATATTAATTTAACTAGGTTCATTTTACAATAAAAAAGCATATCAATACCAATTTTACAATACAAATGCCTGAATGTGGGCCATAAATCACGTAAAAAAATGCCTAGAATGGGGCCATTTTTGCAGAAATGCAATTCTCAGGGCAGATTTTAACTAAAAATATTGTTTTGCCTTAGTTCTAAATTTTATTCTACAGTTTGTATGGGCAGCACCAACAGCAATTTCATTGACTTACTTATAAACATTCTTGTCTAAATAATATTGGTCTTTGTGTGATATATTAATGGAGCACCAACTTTCAGCTAGTTTCTTTAAATTTCCCTAAACATCGCTTTTAAAATAACTATGTTCTTTTTCATTAAAAATAACTTTCTCACATAAAATGCAATTACTCTTTTCACTGAGACAAACATTGAAAAAGGCGTTGCAGTTTTGTTTTCTGATATACATGCTCTACTTTTCTACTCTTTGTCAAAACTTTTCCTCCTAAAGAAAAGTAAAATAATGTTTTCATTTATCTTTCGTTGTGTGAGCAAATTGCTGTTACATATAAACAAAATCATGCCGATGTGTTAGTTTGGATTTTTTGATAAAAGATTATAGTTAAAGCAAATTTGAAAAGAAACATTTTAACAGCATATATAATAAACTTTCCCAAGCTGCAGCTTTTTATTCATTGAGAATGTAATAAAAGTGTTTACATGTTTTCTACTCAGCTTTTGGCGTTCTTTCGAGTGTTATATATTTTTTTTACATTTTTGTGTTTTTAATTTTTGCTGAATGTCAGCCTTGACGTCATTCGTCACATGATTTCTTGGAAAATTCAGAAAAAGTTCTAGCAAAAACATGAAATGCTCTGACCCATAGACTCTATTTTTGAAATAAGATTTCCGGTTACCCGGTTAATAGTTCTAAAAAAATCCCTGTCTATTATGTTTAACAATTGTTTTTATAAAAAATGTCCTTTACTTTGAAAAAAAATCATTTAAAATTAAAGTCTCTTTGGAGGTTTTGATTTTTTAACAACTTTTCCAACTGCGTGGAGAGGTTTGAATTGTGTTTGGCAATGTAGTTCAAATATGGTTATTCTATATGTTAATATAGTTATTCTATATGTTTATATGGTTATTCTATATGTTTATATGGTTATTCTATATGTTAGTATAGTTATTCTATATGTTTATATGGTTATTCTATATGTTTATATGGTTATTCTGAATGTTAATATAGTTATTCTATATGTTTATATGGTTCTTCTATGTATTTATATGGTTATTCTGTATATTTATATGATTATTTTATATGCTTATATGGTTATATGGTTGATCTGTATGGCTAGAATTAATTTTTTTTTGGTGCAGAAAATTAATAGTGCTGGTGTTTTTTATTAATATTTTATTTTCAGGACATGAAAAATTCTGAGCTCCAAACTTTCCTAGCTACTACTCAAGGGAAGTCAATATTTAAAATAGACAAATCGAGTAATTCAAAAGCTGGACTTACTGTAGATGCCACTTCAACTTGTCCAAAGAAAGGGTGTGTTTGTGGTTTAGATGTAAGTGTTTTTTCGCTTTACTCACGTTTATATTACTAGATGTAGTGACAACATTCATATGTATACGTTTTGTTTTGTTTATGTGTTTAGTTTTCTGATTTAACTTCATTAGCATTTAGATTTGCTAGGGCTGCTAAAAACGGATATTTCCATTAAGTTTATTTTGATAAAAACAGTCTCTAAAAATGTAGGCTGAAAAGTCTTATAAGATTTAAAAGTTAGTATGTTAAATAGGGTTTCAACAGTAGCCTCCCGTATTTTTTCCCCAAAAATTGATTCACCAAAATGGCAGTAACTGTGTTGATAACATACTAAAATTTTTGTAAGCTCCAAAAACTAACTTTCACTAATTTATCTAAATAATTCAAATAATTGTTTAGATACACAGTTAGCCAATGCAATCATATTATTGCCACAGTATTGCCATTCAATTTGATAAAATATGTTAAAAGAATTCTTTTTTTTTTTTTAAAGCCAATGCAATCATATTATTGCCACAGTATTGCCATTCAATTTGATAAAATATGTTAAAAGAATTCTTTTTTTTTT
>JAUZNK010003574.1:0-12741 GCA_035046665.1 Euphysa ruthae | reverse complement strand
TTTAACTTTAAGATAGTAATACTTGTTTAAACTGTTTTTTGTGAGGGTTTATTCCAATTAGTTTTTCAGAAAGTTAGATTTTAAGACAATATTTTTTGTTATTAACTTTAGAGTGTGTTAGGCAAGAGAGAATTGATATTCATTTGCACAGACTTTTTTTTTCCAAGCAGAAAAATTTGATTGAGTTCTGAGTTGCTTTTCTGTCCCAGGCATTCTAAAACACTATTTCTAGACGTCGTATTTATAATTTAACATTTTAGTACTATGCTGATATCTGTAACTTTATGGGGTGTCCAAAAATTAGTTGCGATTCAAATCAAGTTATCCCTTACAAAGATTGCTGCCCTAGATGTGGTATGTATAGTTTACTTTGCTGGTTTTATAAGCCTCATTCTGGAATGTATTTCATTTTCAAAAAGAAAATATTTTTGATTGTTCAATCACTTAGAATTTTACGTCTACGGTCAGTGATAACTTGAAATCGATTGATATATTATTTGATATTAATATCCACAATTTTGCGAAACTTGTTTTAAGAAAGTACTTACCTTAAATGATTGATGATGCTAAATAAGCCTTCACCCTCTGAATTGATTTGGGCAAATAAACCCACACTATTGGAGGATGAATTCTTAAACTTCTTTCCAGGAAAAAAGACAATTTTTAGGTATGCCAGGGGCTAATCTAAAAAATTGAATTTAAAAACAGCGGCTGCAAAAATTATCGGATTTGCTCAAAATTCAGCTGGGTGTATGGGGAAGCGGTGTAAGTACCCCTAGTGGGGGTTCAGATATCACTTTTAGGGGCTCTCTGTTGCTTAAAACAACTCAAAATTGTTTACTTTTGTCTGTCTTTTAATAAAAAGAAAATAAATACGAATATTTCTCTTCTTATTTGTTGCATAAATGGTGCTTTGATATTATGACCAATTCCACTTTTTGTACAACCTTTTGGAGTTTTGTTTTATTTTGCTTATGGTATGGTATTGCATGGGATGGGAACTTTAAAGTGTTACTCATATAGGGTTGACTTTGTTATAAAAACAGTAGCAATAAAAATTGCGGCTGAGAAACTTAGCTTAAAGAACAGGTATTCTTGATTTAAAAGCTTTTAGTTTAAATAAATAATTAACTTTAGAGTAATTAATTGACCTATTGTTATGTTGTTATTATTATTGTTATGTTGTTATGATTATTGTTATGTTTTTATGGTTTAATTAAATTAGTCTTTGTGCAGCACACAATAATTTTTTTACAAAATCTTTTGAAGAGCATGGGTCATTGAAGCGCTGAATAAAAAGAAGAGTAAACAATTTTTTAATTTTGAGTTTGTGCTTCTGCCTAAAATTGGTTACTGCGATGTGACTGTGAATAAAAAGTCTAGATCAGCCCCTTTATACTCCATCTTATAAAATAAATAAAAGAGAGTTTCTTAAAAAAATTTGGTAATTTGCAAGCTTTGAAATATGCCTTATGTGGATAACTAAATTTGAACTTAGGTTAAAAAATTAGTGAAGTTCTATGTGCTACGCATCTGCGTATGAAAAAAAATTTCTCTTTGATATATAACTATTTAACTTAATATAGAATCTATCCCACTTGGTCTTGTCCCTTTGTTGTTGTCCTATTTCTGCTATTTTAATTTTAAACGATGCCTATTCATGATCCCTTAATGAGTTGAGTTAATGAAATGGACAATTGTTTTTTTTAATTGAACAGCTTTATTTGTTCAAGTATCATCGGTATCGTTGTTGTTGTTATTATTGTCATCATCATCATCGCGGTTGTTGTCGTTGTCATCGTCATTGTCACCATCAGACTTCATATTGCAAGCTACTCATCCTGGACTGATTTTTGCCACTTCAAACTGTTTAAAAATGAAAAACTAATATTAATATGGATTAAAATTAATAAAATTAATTTTTAAATGGTTATGGTTTTTCCAGTTAAATTGTCAGGTTAATTTGAGATTTTATTGATTATAATGTACCAAAACTTTGTTAAAATTATACTTTTTGATTCAGAATTTTTCAAAAAAAAGGTAAACTTAGTATCCTTTCTAAATATTGCCAAGGCTTCAAGGACCTGTTTATATCGTGTTAACTATACAATATATCTCGTCATTATCACTTTAGAGATTGATTTAGGTGATGAAAAGCAATTTGGAACTATTCGTTTCTTCTTGCAAAAGTTTGGTATTGTTTAGGCATTCAGGCATTCTAAGGCAATAGTTAGTTTGAGATTTCACAAAAATTTGTTTGCTGCAAAGTTTTAATGGGGAGCAAGAAATTATACTAGCGCACTTGGTATTGCTTCATCTAAAAACGACTTTAAATAAAGACAACTGTTTATAATATGCTAGGTTTATGAGAGTACTTGCCATTAATGCTCAACTGTTTCATTTCTAATTCATAAGAATGTTAATGTATTAATGTGATATAAATATAAATGTTACTAATAAATAAATTGCTTTTCTTTACTGCTTTTTTTTTATACAGAAAACTTTTAATTAGAAAGGTGATCTTTTAGAAATATTTTTTGTTTATAGTGGGTTAATTTATGGAAATAATTTTTCATTACAAGAGTTGCTTTATGAAAATAGTTTCTCTTTGCTTGGGCTGTTTTATGCAATTTTTTTTTTATAGGTGCAATTGTTGAATTTGAAGACCCTCCAGATTTTGATTTCAATAAATGCTGGAAAGAATATCAAGAGGTTCTCACTGATGGGGTAAGTAGAAAAAAAATAAGGTTCAGTTTTAATAATGAAAATCAAACATATTATAGTGATTGAAATGATTATCCATTCGAAAGTATTCAATAAATCATATAGAATCATTCAAAATTTTTTTTTTTTTTTTTACTTGTTCTTGATGTTTTCTAAATTGACGTTACCCTTTTAATTCCTTCATAAGTTTTTTATTAATTATTATTAATATTTATTAATTTTATAATTATTTTTATTTTAACTCTTTCCAAGATTGTAGTTCATAAAAATTTTAATAAATTTAAATTTTAAATTTCAAAAGTTAAACAAGAACACAGTGCATGTCCAATATTTTGCCATAGAGTTTCATTTTTGAAATATTGTATTTTATATTAATAATTCTGTCACGATATAAAAATTTTTTACAATTTTTTTCTATCCTAAGCAAAAATGTAATTTTGATTTTTCTCCAAATTCATTTTTTTGATTTTTAGTTGGGTCTAAATATAGTAAATTTCACCACAATATTTCTAAAAACTTTCTTTCAAAAAAAAAAAAATATATATTTTATTTCGGTTTTTTACATATTCTCAATATATCCTTATAGACAGAGTTTCAAGAGACAACTTGCTCCCTTCTTCAGGGGATGGTTATTATCAAAAAAAAAAAGACTATGTTTCCAAATTTTGCAAACATATTAGCACTGGTCCATATCTCTCACTAAAAAAAGATCCAACAGATTCTGTCAAACGTGAAATGTCCTGAAAACTCATTGGACTAAGAAATCGAAAAATTGTTGATGATAAACTGTACTATAAAATTCATCCGTTCCTCACTTTTATCGTCTCCGAAAAATCCACAAACTAAATTTACCTATTCGCCCAATCATGTCTTAGGCTGGAACACCTTCATACAACTATATCTTGCAAATATTCTTTCAACTTATATAAAATTATCTACTTATCAATGTAAAAATTCCAAAAAATTTTCTAACTGCATGAAATATATATAATATGGTCTCATATGATATCACCTCACTCTTCACTAATGTTCCAATCAATGACATTCCAATCAATGAAATTCTAATCAGTGACATTTTGAAGAAATTTGACACCATTGGACATGCCATCCTTCTGCAGAAGTTGTTTTTGTATGGTATTGCTGGACCAAAACACAAATGGATTTGCAATTGTTTTTTGCGACAGCAAACCATTTGAATGAATGGGGAAGTATCAGGATGGGGAATGAATGAATGAATGAATGGGGAAGCATACGAATAACAGGGGGCGTCCTTCAGGGTTCTATACTCATCACTACTGCTTTTGATATTTTACAATAACTTTTAAATTTTCATATTCAATTATTATTGAAAGGACACATATTAATAACAATATTAATAACAATATTATTTTTTATTGAAATGTTATATCCTGTATGAATATTCATTATAATAATAAAAAAAATGATAACACACACACTGGTTTTCATTAAAGATTTTTTTTGGAAATGACACTTCATTAAAAGTTGAAATACTAATATCTCTTGGAGATTTGTTTGATGTTGTAAAATTCCTGCTACCAAAAACTTGGTTTAAATTCGACGGGAAATTCTTCAGTTAAACCAACAGTGCTCCTATGGGTGGTTCTACTTCTTCTGTTATTGCTGAAATCTACATACAATCCCACGATTCACTTGCTTTTCTTGCTACTTCACACCCACTTAAAGTTTTGGAACAAACTTACCAGTAATCATTTTTCAAATTAATAAAAAACCTTCATAATAAAATCAAATATTTGCTATTGATGAATCTAATAACTCAATAACTCAATCACCTTCCTCGACACATGTGTAGCTCAACATAATAACAAGTTTCTTTCTGTCAAAGTCTATCGTAGTACAACGCATTGACCAGTATCTAAATTTTAATTCCAATAATTTAATAAATCATAGTCAGCTCCTTACTTAAACGTGCCAAAGATCCGAAAGACCTCAAAAACAAACACGGATATCTTACTAACTATCCTAAAAATTTTGTTGCACATGAAAGGCAGAAACTTTATGCCACAAATTTCATCAAAGTTAAAAACAAAATCAATCTTGCACTGCGCTATAAACTTTCCCTATATCCCAACACTTAGCAAAACTTCACGATGTCAACTATGTCAGCATAATATCCCAACTATCTTTATCGTACTCTCACAGCCAAAAGAACCTCTTGATCTCAATGAAAATAACAACATAGTATATGGTAATCCTTGTAATGGTTTTTTGTGTATATTGATGAATCTAAACGTAAAATTATTAATCAGACCAAACAACATCAACAAAAAATTTCCGAAGAAATTTTTTTGTGAATCTTAACAAACAAATCAAAAGTTCATTCTTTGAGTCTACAGACATTAAATCATTCTGGAAAGCTTTCAAACCTTTTTTTTTTCAAATAGAGCTAATTCATCAGAAGAAAGAATCATTTTGGTTAAAAAATGTGAAATAATTTCTTATGACAAGCAGCTTGCAAGTATTTTCAAATATTTGATAATTATTTAATACTATTCTGTGTTCCGAGATAAATTATATTTATATTATTATAATTATTCGTATCTGACAAACTATTATAATTATTCGTTCAAAAACAAATTCAAATATTACTCTTAATTACTTTGTTTACAATATGTCTGCTAACACTGAAAGAGATTATTTTTAACTTTTTTCCTCAAAAACAAGCGTAGATACAAAGTTAAGATCTCTAAGACAAAGATTGTCCAATCGTTTGCATTAAAGAAGAAAGATTGTAATATTGAACCAGAATTTTACCTTCAAATCAGTAAAATTGACATGCTCTCATATTTGCTGTTTGCACCTAGTCCTACAACATGAACAAGATCTGAAATGTTTCACAAATTTAAATGCATACAAACAAAGTTTAAAAATTCATATTAAGATTTAAAAAAATTTTTTTCAACTCTTATCTAAATATTTTCAAAAAACTTTGAAAGTATTGCTCCCAAATCAGATTTTTCAAGCAGTAGTCATATCAGTCTGTCAGTCAATGTATTTCGTGTTTAGATAAGTCATTGCAACATGCATATTGCAACTCTAAATATTAATAGTAATAAATTATAAAATTATAAGTAGCTTCTTACTGAAGTTTTGTAGGAGTTTACTATGATACGACCAGTATGCATAGATTTCCTTGTTTTATGTGTTGGGATTGTCTATCTAAGTGGTGCTTTCTTCTTTTATCCATTTTTTCATCAACTCTTCCTCTGTTTTCTGTATCTTCATCTCCCATTCTAAAAATGTTTTAGTAGATATTTTTATTCTCGTAGACTTTATCATATGAATCAATGCTTCTTCGAGTTTCTGCTATAACCTTCAGTTTTGCCAAATATCTATGTTTTTCTTTCTTCTTCACATGGTTCATATTATAACATACAAACAGTATCATCATTTGGTTTTCTACTTGAAGCAGCTGGTGGAAGTAATGGCGTTTACGTTACTCTGATATCACTTTTTTATTAACTACAAGAAAATAAAAACCTCTAATTTAGACTTTTTCTTTAATTAAACTAAACATTATATTAGCTTAATTTCTAATTCCTGCAATTTAATATATTAAAGGATTATAAAAGTTTTCCTTTTCTTGGGTTATTTAATATCGATTAAAAACATGGTATCTTACAAATCAAAATAGTTTCCATAACAACGTGAAAACAGGTAGTTTGCAAAAATTATAAATAATGTTAATTACCACTGTTAAAACTTTGAACGTATACAGATTAATGAAAAAACAACAGATTGGAAATAATAGACAGTAAAGAATTTTCGCTATTTTCAAACCCAATTAAAAGGAAACTTGCTATTATCAATCTTAGCTAATAATTTTAGAAACTCTGATTTTGAATTAGAGATAAATATTGATTTTCAGATCACTTCTTCTTTAATCAAAAATCTAGATTATGTCATAGGTCACAAGTTTATATCTGTTGACCTAAAGTCTCAAACCAAACTAATGTTGCTCTTCTAACCTTATCAAAGCAGAAGCAAAATTCTACATGAAATACTGAAACTAGATGTGACTTAGATATTATTTTAAACAACAAAAAAAATTTTTTTTTCAAAGGCATGAAAATAATATTAGCATTTAATTAATTATTTAATTAACTTATTTATACTTTGTCAAATCTCCGAACACTGTAAGGGATCTCTTTAATATGATTTCGGTTTGTAAAAAAAAAATTATATCAGTGAATTATGACTATTTTTCATAGGATTTCTCCGAAGCACTCATGTACATGTCACGCATTAATGATACTAATTTACAAATTCTAGTAACTGACGACTTAGGTGGTAAGTTTTTATATTTGCAGACTACTTAAATATTAAACATGAATTTCATACTCTGAGTTCCATGGCATCTCTTTCATGGCATGTCATTATTTAGTGAAATAGTTTAACCCTACTAAACACCGGGCTTTTTTGGCTTGTGTAGCACTTGGGATAGGTGGAAGGGGGGGGGGGGGTGGAGAGATGAGGCACAATTTGCCAACGACCAGTTATTCCGTGTTTAATCTTCAACTACTACAAGTTTTAATAAAGAACTTAGCACATCAGTACTTCAACAAAATACAAACACATTGTCTTGATAAAATTTACATGATGTCATCATTTGCATTTGTTATTATATTGATGAATTTTTGTTCAATAATTTCTATGAGAAAGGGTTTCTAATTTCTCTTGCAGAAAAAGTTTTTGAATTTTTAGAATAGCGGATATATAAATACAGAAGAAAAAAATGTTTACGGTAAGACGAGACCAATTTAATTTCTTGTTCTTCAGGCGAACTGGCGATAAATATAGGGTTGGCATGTCGGCATATTTAAGATATTAATATC
This sequence comes from Euphysa ruthae, assembly GCA_035046665.1. Taxonomy (NCBI): domain Eukaryota; kingdom Metazoa; phylum Cnidaria; class Hydrozoa; order Anthoathecata; family Corymorphidae; genus Euphysa; species Euphysa ruthae. Next base: position 5,143 of record JAUZNK010003574.1, on the reverse strand, counting down.
ATCAAAAAATAACGGTCGCTAAATAATAATAACTAAAAACACTTTTTTACCCATCAAGCTGCCTTTCAGGAACTCCTTGGTAAAGTAACAAAAATAATGCAATATACATATAGGAAATGCTAAATTTAGTTGTAAAGCTTTTACAACATGTGCTGTAAAACCATAAAATCATTTTACGTGATACTATAGCTTTTATTAAAACCCTTTTTGATATAACTTATTCTTTTTTATTCTTTTTTATTTATCCTTAATTTATTCTGCAACAGAAAATGTAAATATTTTACTAAATTTTATATTATTTTCTCTAACAAAAAAAGGAAAATATTTTTCACATGTTGAAATGAATTTTATAATCTTTCTTGGTTTTGAAAGCATGTGGTTCAGTAGGGCTGGCAGAGCGAGAAATTATAAGTTAGTCTCGCCTAAGATAAGAACAGCTTTTTTTTCCCTAGCAGCAACAACGAATAATAATAGCAGTTGTAAGAAAATATTTATTAGAATAGATTTCAACTTCTCTATATTCTACAAAAAGCCGTAAAATTCTGCTGCTTAAAGTTTGAAATAACAATTTAATAAAATAAAATAAAAATTTAATAAAATAAAATAAAAATTTTATAGTCAAAAATAATTATTAGAGGCTGGGTGTTGCTGATTCCAAAATATTGATTTTGTGCAGGAGATAAGGCATATGAAGCTTCTTTGTTTCTTGTGAAGAATCTGGTCAATAAACTGGCTGTTGCTGCTGAATGTATCGTGGATACACCTATTGTTATTAAAACTGGAAAAAGAAAGGGACCAGAGGAGGAAAGTAAGTAATTTTGATGAATTTTGAGGTTAGTGGCTGGTAATTTTTAACTCAATTTAAATTGTAATTTGAGGTCTTTTTAGGTAAAGTTTTCATCCCGACATGCTTGTACCGTTTTTTTATCTGATAAATATGCTTCAAAATATTAATGAATTTTATGATCCCTAGTTTTGAAAATTTTCATATTAGGTCTACAAAAAATTTGTTGATCTAATAGTTTTTGATTACTTCACACTAAAATTTTGTGGGCCCTTTATGGTAGCATCGGATAGATTGTTGTGAATTCAATATTGAGTAAGTATGCTACAAGAAATTATTCTATATGCTGTTATACCCTCTATTCTTGATTTAATTTAAGAATATCAAGTTTAAAAAGTTACGGTATTTCAGATATAAAAATATAAATACTTGTCTCCATTAAGAAAGGGTGCTATAACAAAAATCATTTTTTGTTGTTGTTAGTTGCTATGCAATTTTTGCTTGGGTTTAGAGAAAAATTCGGGCACGCTATTACTTGCAGTTCTTCTACCTGTCATTATATTGATCATTCTTGTTATCATTATTGTATTCGTTTTCAGATACAGAAGGTAAGTTCCTAATTACTTTTCTTCAAAAATCGTTATAGGTTGAAATTAGGGCATAGTGAAGAGGAGTTGTAGTTATGTGTTTTAGAACGTTTGATATGAATAAGCCCAATGAAACCTGTCTATGTCTGTGAAGGGATTTACCCATATCTTTATATTCCTCCTTGATTTTTTTTTATAATGGTAACCGTCATTTTTAATAATGGTAACCATCATTTTTTTTAGTGGAAACCATCATTTTTGATAATGGTAACCATCATTTTTATAATGGTAATCATCATTTTTTATAATGGTAACCATCATTTTAAGATTTTTTTCTTGAAAAATTGTAAGGTAATAGGGTTACGGAAAGTTTAATAATGTATCCAAAAAAATTTTGTTTTATTAAAAAGTTAAATTACATATTTAACTCTCAGTATTAGCCATCAGGGTTCCTATTCCATGTGTCCTTGCGTGTGTTCGTTATGGTTTTCCTCGAGTCCTTTCATTAGTTTTTTTCTGATTTTTTGCATGATGCTAGATGTCAGTTAAAGCTAGAAAGTGACGAAGCTCATTTTTTCTGAAAAATTCTTGTTAGTCTAAAATTCCACCAAACAGGCCAAAGACCGTTCAAAAATAGGGTTTTTCTATTTTTCTCCAAATCTTTGGGATCCAGTCGATCTCAACTTATTTCTGTTTAAAAATTAATCTACAAAACAATGTTTCTCTTCTGAAAAATCAAAAAAGTTTTATACTTTTTATACATAAAAATCTTTCTTTCTATTTATTTGCCTTTGTGTTGTTTTATTGTTCTAATATATTTTCTTTGATTATAATTTTTCTCATTTACCTGTTTTTTTGAAATTATCGATAGAATTTTGGGCCCCTGACACAGCAGTTTTAACTCATGTTGATTTCTAAAAAGCCATTCTTTTTTTTTTTTAAATCTTTTTTCATGTTTTAACACATTTTTTTTTTTTTTGATAATTATCGTGTGTTTTAGACAACGAGGTGATTTCTCGGTTAAGAAGTTCGAAAACGAGCTCCCTTTTCCTGATGATGTAAATTCTGAGTATGCTACAACAGATTTCACAGGAACCACGTTGGAGTTTTCAAACTCAGCTTATGACTTGGTATATTATTTATTTATTTTCATTAAAGCAAGTTGATCGGTGCAGGATATTTGTGGAACTTGAATTGATTTGTTTTTTTGAAAATGACCAAAATCAAGGATATGTCTGAAAATTTTCACTACAATCATTTATTCTGTTAGAATTTTTCCATAAATTTTTTATACTTTTTTTATACTGCAGGTTATATTAATATATGAATGTCAATATTATGTTAATGTTGATGTATGAATCATATTCACAAATCATGACTAGCTTTTATTAAAAAATCCAATTGTGAAAACAGTTAGCATTCTAAAAAACAATAATTACACACTTTTGTCTTAATTTTTGTCATAAAACTGCAATATTTTCAATTTCAAAAATGGCAAAAAATTCAGGCAAGAAAGTATCAAAAGTTACAGTATGGCCTTAAATAATTTAAATTGGGGAATGGCAGAATGTTCTTAATTTCTTCTTTTTTAACCAATAGGTTATCATTTGGGTTACTTTTAACACTTTGTCTTGTAATAGGAACATTATATTGCACCTCTAGCTTGTTATCAGCTAAGATATATATGATGATAGCAACCAATCTTTTTCTCACAGCTTTTCCACTAGAAGATGACTCATAATCATATGAGATGGTGATAAACGGGCCATTTCTAATCTGTTTTTGGTTATCAAAACAAGTTTTTCATCTTGGATGTTAAGATCAGCATTTTCATCACTGTTACGGCATACTATATCTGGTGCAGCAAGTTGTTTCACTAGTACATTGCACTTGAATATAGTCGCGTTTCTATTATTTCATCGATATTTTGGAGTTGATATGATGTAAATATACCTGGTTTTGTAGGTGCGTTTTTGAACAAATTATCGATTCTGAAATTACTGTACTAGTAATATCATCTTGCATAAGGCAAAATAGGTATTGACCAGAGTCTTTTAGCAGCTTCATAATGTGTTAACGCATCAGTTGTTGATTCTTTTCTTTGAATTACTTTATGTGTCGCTATTCTTTTAATGGTGCCACCAAAAATTTCTACCAGCCCTTTTCCATGTAAAGCAGCAAAAAGTTAAATCATGTTGTTTTTCCAAACATGGTATTACTGATGCAATAACTCAATTTTTAAATTGATTATTCGGCCCATCTGATTAAACTTGTAGCGTTTTCACATTTTCTTCAACAAGGTTAGAGATTAACTTATGAACAAATGCAACAGCAGATTCCTTAGAATGATATAAAACACCTGAAACTATTATAGCTGATGAACAGGAATTCTGATACCAAAACGCAGCAGTGAACAGTGTAATTTGCTTTTTGTTCCAATGTGACTGGCTGCACTTCATCCTGCCATAAAGTTGACAATTTTCTGCAAAATCTATTTGAAAAACTGTAGTGTCTAGAAAAATCTGAAATTTGGCCTTATGGTCATGATAGGATTTTGACCGTTTCTGTTTAATGAAATAAAGCAAAGGTCATTTCCTATTCCTTTTTTTTTTTAAACTTTTTTAAGACTGTTTTCCATTACTTCCAACAAAACATTTATTTTTAATGTCAGTTTCGTTCAAAACGTATAGGTCAAGAAAATTTGTAGCATCTTTTCGTGTACTCACAGGTTATTCCAGCAAATATCATTTGCTCTATCACATACAGTATTCACAGGAAATTCATGTGAGTACAAAGAGAAAACAGAATCAAACTTGTGAAGAGATAAGTGTGGAATTGCTGAAAAACTGTGAAATATATTATATTTTTGATAGTTTGATAGTTTGAATTTAGATTCAAATAAATTCTAATCTATAAGTTTAGACTTTGTAACATCACTATCTTTTCTTGTATTATTTTTAGCTTTTTACATTTTGTGGAGTCCTTAAATTAATTTTTTCATTGCTTCTATTCTATGAGCTATATAACATGCTCAAATTATCTCCTTCATTATTTCTAGGCTGTAATTTTTAATTTTTTAATATATTATATTATAATTATAATTATATTATAATTATATTATTTTATTATTATTTATTATTATTTTTCTGGCAGCTTAAAGATTTAAATTATATAACATTCCATTATCTTATTTATATTAATATTTATATTTATATTTATTTATATTCTAGTCTTCGATTTTGTTATTTTTTAGCATATATTTTTTTTAATTTTATAATCTCAAAATTATTTGCATTTTTTTACCTTGAAAGATAGGTGTATATAAATTTCACCAACTTTAATACCCCTAGTCTAGGAATTTTACTTAGGATCATCAAAAAATTGTTTTCTTTATTAATTCTAACCTCCGATACCACAACATCTCCAAATAATTTGCTTTTTTTTTTTATTTTGGCTTTTGAATTTGTGTTATGTAACATACCTGAATTATTCTTTCCCTGTTTCCAGCCTACAAAGTTGGATTTCGAAATTTTCCCAAATTAACAAACTGATTTTTTTTTTTATCATTTCCAGCCTACAAATTTGGATTCCGTAACATCTCCGAATTATGAGATACCTACATTAAAAAAGGTAAATATATTTATTTTTTTATTAAAAGTAACAATTTCTGATAAAATAAGATTTTTCATGGAAAGTATGACACCTAAATTTCAAATAATCACGCTTTTTTTTATATCGAAATGAATAAAGTTATAAGCATAAACATATATAT
>JAUZNK010003573.1:0-10850 GCA_035046665.1 Euphysa ruthae | reverse complement strand
AATATTTTTTTTTTTGACAATAAAAATTATTTAGGTATTTAAATAATTTTTGACATCTACGAAAACGAACTATATATATATATATAATTAAATTTAAGTTGAATATGAAAGTGCGAAATCCTGGGGCTCTTATTTAAAATATTTATGTAATATAATATTTAGCACAAAAGGGAGGCGCTGATTCGAGTGATACGCTGGAGAGAGAATATATACAGTATCTAAATAATCTAATCATTTTTAGGATGCCTCAACTTTCATTAGTAAATTTTTTACAACTTTTTTTAGCTATTTGTTCGTATCAATAGAGAATGTGGCTGTCATATCGAATTTACAATTTTAATACAGACATTTTTTCTTCATTTGATCTTAAATCGTTCTTTTAAAGTTCTTATGTATTAGTAAAGACAAAAGAGTGTTTATCCAATAGTTTTAAAAGCAAAGTCAGGCAGTTTATCGTTTCACGATGATAAGACCCTAACGATCTTCTACGAGGTTCCTGTGCTTTGACTGAAATTATACAGTTAGGTAAATAAGAACAATTTTAAAAGATTAATTTTAGATATATCTTTATAAAAAATTATTTAAGTATTCATTGACACTGTAAATTTTTGTAGCAGAAATATAAATAAATAAACAAATAAATAAAAAAAATAATAATAAAAATAAATAATAATTTTGTTTAGAATTTTCCAAATGGCTGATGACGACATATCTGTAAACCGTAATCCAGATATGAATGTTGATGATATGAACAACCTACCACGTGATGTAGACACATATACAGAAAAGAATCACAGCAGTAATTTACTAATCGGCAAAAACAATACTTTTCATATAATTTCATTTATTTACTTCTGTCCGAAAAGTTTTATGTTTATTAAATTAAATATTTTTAATATTTCATTTAATTTTTAACTGTGGTATTGCCTTAATCCATTGCTTTAGGATAAAAAATAAGTAGGACCGCAAAAACTATGTGGTAGATGTTATAAACTCCATTTTAAGCCATAGGTATTTGGGGTCATATATAACATATTTACTTTTTAACTAATTACCTCTAAATATTTTGTTTAAATGAATTTTAAAATTAACTTTATTAAAACTAAAAAGTAACTATTACACTAGTGACCTAATTTCCTATAAAAATAAAAGGTTCCACGAACGCATTGTCCATTTTGTCTTTTAAATATTTTAGGCGATCTGCAAGTGTCGATTAATTCGTTTGATCACAGAAGAAACGTTGGTTTTTCGCTTTTTAATGCCAAAGGAATTACAAGTTTCAAATTCAATAGATGTGTTTTCAGCACAGCAAATTTTAATCAAATTGCAGTTTATTTATCAACCAAGCATCTTACTTGCTTAGCAAAATAATTTAGTCTTCCAATTTCCAAGCACCGATTTTTTTGCTAAAGAAATTCCCACAAGCTGTGTTATTGTAAGAATAAATTTTCGCGAATTTGTTGTTTTAAAATTTATTTGCCGGAAAAAAACTTTCTGAAAGTTTGTTGAGCATATAAGACTAGAACTTGCAACAACTGGTTATACAAACACTGATTAGATTTGCTCTCAGGCCGTTAGATTATATTAAATTATATTATCAATAAATTTTTTAACAGCTGAACAATTACGAGTAAAGGTTTCATGATAATACTAAAAAATTAAAATTCCGAAGAGAAGCGGATTTTCGAAATGATTTTTGCCAGTTTTTGCGAGTTTGAGCTCTTCCGCGAAAATTTATGCCCTCGAAAATCGTTTTATTTTTGCAAAATGCGAGAGTTTATCCCCACGAGATTTTAACGAGATACTTCAAGCGCGAAAGTTCATCCAGTAAAGTTTAGCTATTTTTCTTTTATTGTTTATACCGTACATGTATTAAATTTCCTGTATATTTAGATTCTTGTTTATTAAATAGTATTTATTTTGCGTGTATAACATATCCCCAATTTTGTTTTATTTTCGGCATCTATTTATTTTCGTTTGTCCATCATTTTCTTTTAAATAAAAACGCGTTTAAAAAACATGTGGTATTAGTGAGAAATGGAGTTTAGCCCTCAAAATTTTCGCGTGTACTAAATTTCACGTAAGGCCACTTTATAAAATATTTCGCTCTTATTTAATTTACACATGGAACAAAAAGTGATTAAAAATCGTGACAATGATTTTCTACAGATTTGAAGATGTGAAGGTTGACCCGGTCATTCTTTAAGAAAAGAAGTAAAGGTGTGGGTATTTAGCATTTATCCTTCTAAAGACTATGGATGTGGTTCACACTATATAAGATAACAGTGTGTAGTTCAAATAACGACTAGTTCGGACGAAAAATACTTTCATGCTTTCATAAAATGCCATTAAAAACGGATTTGAGTTACAACCCAGTAAGTCCCAACTAGGCGTTAAACTTTTAACTTCTGGACATCACACGCTATAAATCCTGTTTTTATAAATGTTAAAGAACATCAAAATAACACAGAAAATCTGGGAAGGTCATTTAAATCTAATCATGGACCAACCCATTTATTACAAAAATTCCGCCGCAATATTAGTTCCTAAAAATCAGTCAGAAACTAATTCACTTTAGGGCACTTGTTTTAAAATTTCTTCGGATCAGATTTAAAGTACAAAGAACAAAATCCTGCCGCCTGAATATAAATTTTGTGGGAAAGGAAGAAGGAAATTCAAAGGCAAACAGCATGAACTAGGGAAAGAACGAGACAAGCTCCATTATATTCGGAATGATATCTGCTTAATGAAATGAAAGAAAGCCAAAAGAAAAGAGATATGTTTGTTATTGAATGTCATGAAAATAGCGCAAGGTTTGAGCAGTTATCCAAGGACAGTTTTGCCCCTGAAAAATTTTTGGAAAAAATCAATATTTGCAAAAAAGATGAAACAAACAGATGGTACGCATGACGGTTTCTCATCAATCAAGAAACAAATTGATATCGCAACAGTCTTTGAATATCCTTTGGTACTTCTACCACATTTTTTCGCCTACCCAGATGGTTCACTGCGTGACAGTCCCAAATCAAATATGTATAAGGTATTGAAACAGAGAATAATTACTGAACAACTAAATACTACACATACCGTTATTGCCGATGGAATCTTTACTGCCCAATCAACGCCAGGGTGTTTAAATTACAGCAGTTTCACACAAAATATTATTTATTCCTTCTTAAAAATAACACATCATCCAGATGATATCTGTTTTCATGTGTACGATTCACCATCCATAAAAGATATCAAAAGGGCGGAACGTGGAAAATAGTGAATCAGAAAGGATATTTTGCATTGGGACTGGAACTAAAATGGAAGCAAATTTAAAGGAATTACTGCGAGTTACAAGCTTTAGAGTACAGCTTTTTAGATTCCTATTCGAGGAATTGGAAGACCAAATATCATCACCAATAATCAGAAATAAGATACCGTACTGCTCAATAATGGAATGCTTCGTTTGGGAAAATGCGGACGAATTATACAGATATTACCATGAGCCAGATACTCGTATAGCATTTCATACGAAACACACTGATATAAACTATCCGGGAGAGATTGTGGTACGAGCAAATGATGGCGATATAGCTATAATTCTATTAGCAACATCAACTCGGCATGGACTGGGTAGTATGCACTCTTGGGAAATGAATACACCCCTGCATTTTTTGGAAAAAGTAAAATATGTTCAATCAATTTGGCGCTGAAAGACAAGAAACTTAACAAAACATCCACACACTAGGAGAGGGGCCATTAAACCCTGATACACACTAGGAGAGGAGCAGTTAAACCCTGATACACACTAGGAGAGGAGCCATTAAACCCTGATACGTTTAATGAAGTCGAGAGATATGTTTGTTCCACGTATGGCTACAAAAATACAAGTTCTATAAATGATCTTTTTAAATCGATATTTGAGAAAAGTCAAAGCCAAATATAAAAACGTGACTTCTAGACAGATTAAAATCCAGCGATCCAACAAAATTCCCTCCTTTAAACAAAGTTCTAGTTCAGTAACTAAAACGGTCTTGGTTTATTGCTCACTTATACAAGACTGGATCGATGCCGTATACAGCTGAAGATTACACATTAATCGACTAAGGACAGAAATTGTCTCCTAAGAGAGAAAGCTTAGAGGTAAATTTGTTCGAAGAAGATAACGTTCCTCCCCAGTTATGAAAGTGATGACGAATTAGTTTCAGATGACGACAGCACCTAATTCAGCAGAATAAGAGTGATGTAAACCAATCTGAGAATGACTAGGTGTATCGATTGCTACAGTGGATGTTTTTTTATTTATATGTAGCTAATATATTATTTATATCTTTGATACAATGATTGTTCTTCTATAAGGTGCGTCCAGTCGTAAAGTGTTATTGCGCTGAGGTATTCTTCTATTTTCAGAAATTTTTATGATTTCAGGCACCCGATTTAAATTAAATACATTTGCAGTAATGCACTGATTTACTCTCATAACAACAAGCAGCCACAGTACTGTTCAGTACTTATGTGTGCGCGGTTACCCAAAATTAAACAAAATGTTATGCACTTGTTTTGCGCACTTTTCATACGAACTTTAAACAATTTGTTAAGGTATAAATGTCACACAGAACATGCAAAATCAAAATGGTTTTACACCTATGTGCTGCATAAAGAACATTTTAAAGCTGGTGTTAACAAAGATTGTTTCTATATAGAAATCTAGGTTTAGAATAAATTTTATTCAAAACAATAACTCGTATTTTATCTTCTACTCTGAATTTGATCTAATATCTAATATAAAGGTATTTTTTTTATCTTTATGTTTTTGTTATGTTATGTAATGGTTATGCCCTTTATAAATTATACTTAATGTTTTTTTATTATTATTTATTTATTATTATTTATTTATTTATTTTTTTTTTTTTGTTAATTTCAATTTATATGAAAAAGAACGTATTTAGTCTTTCCCTCCAAAGTGCGCTCTTAAAGGTTAAAAAATTTCTGTGCGAAAAATGTTGGAAAATCAAGCAAGAATCATCTGCATAGAGAAGTAATTCACAGTCTATTGCTTAATTCATGTCATTAATATAGCGAAAATACAAAATAGGGTCCAAAATTGATCCTTGAGGGACCTTACATTTAGCTATTTCTTCATTAGAAAGTTCTTAATCGATTTTTATCATAAACTTTCTAATTGAGAGACAGGTTTTGAACCAAGAAACTAGATTTTCTAAAATTCTAAAAAAAAATGGTGTGTTCTATTACCAAAGGTTTTTTTGAAACGTATAAGTACCATTCTTGTGTAGAAAGATTTCAAAACCTCTTCCCGAATCCTGATTGAAATATGTGATATCTTCTTCTTCAAAGAATTCCCTAGTTTGACAATTAATAATTTATTCTAAAAATTTGGGATATAAGTAGCAAAAATTTTATTCCTCTGTAACTTTTTTTTGAGTTTAGCAAATTTACAGCCATTTGGAAGCGTATTATTCAAGATTGAGAAATTAACAATTCAAGTAAGTGGCTTTATACTAGATCTTTAAAAAACACAGATAGGTCATCAAACCCAGGTGGTTTATTTAATTTTAAATTCGTAATTGTGTTTCTAACTACATTTTCAGATAACCTTGAAAAGCCAAATTCCTTTAAAATGTTTAATGCACCGTAAAAGTTTGAATTTGTTTTATCGTCATGAATTTTTAATTTTCTTTGAAAAATATTCAAGAGGTGAGTAAAACGGTTTCCTAAAATAAAATACTTAAAAACATTAGAATTTTGAAGATTATCAAAAATAAAAATTTTACTTTGCTTTAGGCAAAAAAAGAATTAGCACAAAAAAAAAAGTTGGCGAATCATTAGTGACGACTCTTTTTGAACCAAAGACATGAAAAAGAAGTTTGCCAGGGTTGACAGTCATACCTAATAAAAGTTTTCAGATCACTTTAAGAAAGTTATGCTGGAAAGGAAAGTAGTATATTACGGATATTGATTTCAACAAACTTTGTGAAATGCGACCTGTATCAAAATTATATTTTTGGTTACTATTGATATAGTCGAATTGTACCCTAATATTTTATTTGAAGAAAAACTGGGTGTCTTGCGGAAAGGGTTGATTAAATTGGTTCCTACTACAATTTTAATCACAATGCAGGAGCATGTTCTTAAAAATAATCATTTTGAGTTTTAATCTAAAGTCAAACATCAGACCGCTGATACTGCAACGGGCACTAAATTTGCACCACCCTTTTATATTTGCAAATATATTGATGGTATATTCTTATATGGACCCATGGGAGCAATTTTTATTTTAATTCTCCATCTTAGTTTCTACACTTCCTATAAATACATTTATTAAGTCTTTGATAAATCAGTTGATTTCCTTGGTACTTCAGTGCCTATCAAGAGAGTATATAGTTTATAGTTCACTAAGAAATAATGATTTTTCTTAATAAAACTCTAAGCAAAAAATTTGGCTTTCTTTTGGGGATAAAAAACAACTGAATATTGTAATTAATTTGGAGGTTCCTCCATATCAACAAATGGCTTTTTGAACTTCTTAAACCATTTAAAAGTTTGAGATGAGAAGGCTCCTTACGTAAGTTTTTAATGGCTTTAATTTTTCCAACACCATACATAAACCTATTCAATAGGTTTTCTCTTCCTACGAAATCCAATTAACTTGGTTTTAATTATATTTAGGGAAATTCGGTCAGTATTTAACCAGTTATTAATACCTCTGAGATCAGAATTAATCTTTTTACGTATAACACTAGTTGACTTAATTACATACAAATGGTCGGTGTCGTCAGCAAAGTCATTTACTACAGAAGGTTTAACTGATTCATTAAAATCGTTTTAAGAGTTTGAGATGAGAAGGTTCCTTAGGTAAATTTTTAATGACATTAATTTTGCCAAACAACACCTATAATTTGCAGTACCGCATCAAGTGAGAAGGTGAATATGTGGTAACTTTAAAGGTTATTTTTGCCTAAAAAATCAACAACTTTATTTGTTGTGTTCGATTTTCATGAACCGTTCAATTTTTGATTGAAGGTTTTCATATTCGTATACAAGCAGAATGTAGATATCAGTATTTTTAGAAACAACTAATACATCAGTATCATACAAAGTAGCATATACTATAAGACGCGTCTCTGGATTTTCGGGATTGCAAGTAAAAAGCATTTCCTTAGAATTAGATTATAGTTTCCGAGTATGATATTGCTTGTTTATGATCGCTGGTGTTTTGGACTCTGAGTTTTTTGTAGTAACAGTAGCTGTTTATCAACTCGACAATAATTTATTTGTGGTGATAAAATTTTACCAAGTTTTAGATCGTTTTTGGTTTCTGTGCTCGAATAATTGCCATTCAATTGTCAATCAACCATCTTAAAAATGTGAGTTTCGGTTTATACTTCCTCTATGACAAAATCGACTTCACGCCTTGCCTATGTAATCCATCTGGTGAAGCGATACTTAAAGGATATGAAGTTATTGGGCAACTAAACGCTTCGTCAAAGTTAGCTCCTTTGCTTAAAAGAAACCCAGATGCCTACCAATCTTCGTTAAGGACGTTGACAACACGATTAAAAATTTTCATGTTAACAGCATGTACTGAATCCGGATATATGTGAACCTGCTGACGTTTTTTCTGTCAAATCACCGTGAATGTTACAAAAGAGTGTACTCGAGAGACTTCCACCAAGTCGTTTTTTTTTTTTAAATATTCGATTACTTTTGGACTCTTTTTTAAATCTCTTAGATATACATGTTGAAATGAAAGATATCTAGAATTTTTTATGTGATCAAAGGCGAAACAAGACTGAATAATTTCTCTTTCAGCTTGCATCTGTCTGTCGAAATCGCAGTTTGGGACAGCATAAACCAACGAGAATAATGATGAAACAATTTTTTATTATAACACAGTTACCTTCGCTGATTTTCCCTTTTTCATGTTGGTCTATGTCTCTAGGGATAAAATTTATACAGGAGCGCTTACAAGTGCTTCAAGATGTTAAGAAGCTCGCTAAGACTTGGACTCTTTAAGAATTCTCATGTTTCGGTAATTGTGGCCCGCCACTAATTGGTCAGCAGATCCACCAGCATTTATTCCAGCATCATCAAGCTATTGACGGTATCGAACTTATTTGCATTTTTAAAGTGGGGCCAGCAAATATTTTTTCGAACTAATTTATTACACAAGGCCCACGGATTTGGTTCTGGTGTACTTAGAGCTCCAATCATACTTGGATATCTTTTATAAACTGTTTTTTGACGGATTCTAATTTGATGAAAACCTCCCATAAAAATGACGTGGAATAAACTTCCGTACGATGTTCTACAGTTCAGATAAATGACTGCTTTTGTTTAAAAGGTCTTCGAAGTGGTTTGGTTTGAATAGCCATATTTTAACATTCAATGGCTTTGATCTTACATGGAATGAGTGTACCAATTGCTTGTATTTGGTCAATATCATTTATACGAGAGCCTTGCAAAGTAGCCACTTTGAATTTCACCTGAAGCAGCATAGTCTTTTAGTAGCATCAGAAATACTTCCGTAGGGAAGTTATTAAGAAGAATTGTTAAAGCAACGATGATAACTCTCTTTCTGTAAAATCTACCGTAAGTCAACGCACATAGACAAGTATCTAAATTTTAATTCCAATAATTTAAAATATGTTAAAGAAATTGAAGTCAATTCCTTCTTTAATCACGCCAAAGGCACAACACTCATGATTTGAAGTATATTCATAATACTCCTCTGTATCTTTCTTACTTTCCCAATTTGTACATGACGCACAATGTTTAGTACGGAAACAATAGTTAAAGAATTTTCCAGTTTAGATGACCACAACTTCATTTAAGGACGAGTGCCCTCTGCATTACCAAGTACCATCACATGAAACTGTTACATCAGCAATAGAATCTTCAATGCAGTCTTCATCACCTAGTGTGAGAAGTTATAATTCCTTGGCTGCTTCGAGCATGGATTGTCTAGCAACATCATCGTATGCTTTCGCAACATTTTTTTGTAGAGAGTTGAACGCACTGATCTGCATAGGTGGTGGCATGTTTATATATCTACATAATGATATGATCACTATCTTAGAAATCCGTTCGTTTTTTTTGGAAAATGATTATAGTTTGAAACATCATAAAAAACTTAAAAACCTGAGTAAAATTTATAGAGCACGGCTTTAAAAGAAAAAAAATTCCAGTAGTTTAGATGAATAATTTCCCATAATATAGGGAAAGTAATCCACTAAGGTCCAAAAGAAATATTTCATTAGATGGAACCTAATAATTTTTAAATACTGTTTTCAACATTTTCTAATGTGATTTTGTGTTCATCGCACTAACAAATTTTTAAAAACATAATTTTTCGAAAAATTCCAAATTTTTCAATTTTTGAGGTATAGCACCACCTTATTATCATTAGAATTCCATTCTTTGTCCCCAATCCAATTAAAGACGAGCAGAAAATTATGAATCACAAAAATCTGAATAATTTACTTATCCTCCTGTTAGTTTAATATAATGTTATAATTTAAAAATGTCATGCTGTTGGTGACACAGTGTTTTAATATAACATTTATAATTTAAAAATGTCATGCTGGTTATTTATATTATTTTGATATATCATTGATTATGCATGATTCTTTTCCTTCAAAATAATATTTATATAGCAAAATTCAATAAATTATTAATAATAAATATTATCACATAAAATATAGTTTGTTCAAATTCATTTTTTTCCCAATAAAATCAAAGATGGAATCTAAAGTTGACCCAAAGAGAAAGGTTTTATTGAGGGAAGGCGGCAGGAGGGGTGTTTTGGTTGCACAAGGTCAGGTCGTAGAGGTAAATTTTCTTCCTTTTACTTTTTTCATAAAAAATTTTTTTGTAACAAACTCTATTCAAATCTTGGAAAATGTTAAAAAGCTCTACTAGATTTTTCACTGATTTGATACCAAGGTTTAATACAAAGACACCCTATTGTAATTATTAAAACAAATTTTTGGATTAAAATTTGTCACGTATATAAAAAGATATTTAAATAAAACCAATTTTTAATAATAATAACAAAGGTGCTATGCAGTGTACCCCAAGAATCTATCCTTAACCCACACTTGTTTCTAACTTACATAAATGACTTATGCAGTCCATCTGAAAATTTAAATTCAATCATGTTTCCAAATGACACCAATCTGCATGTTTGTCTAACAGTGGTATGGCTAATAATTATTGTTATCATTCTTTATAAAGGTTACCTCTAATATTAATACTGAAGGCGGACTTCACCTTTGACGTAAGTACATATTTATGAAAGAAGAAATAGAATAACTTTTTTTTTATTATTTTTACAAGAAAATATTTCAGCACCTAATTGTTGGTACCATTTTTCAATTTTTTTGATCATTGGAGGACACTACATTGACGTTAGCTACATTTCTAACGTTAGGTTGTTTTGCTTTTTTCATTTTTGTGTAATCAACATGCTAATTGTTGGTTTTGACTTATCTATCGTTGTTTCTATCCATGCCTTCATTCATACTATTATGATATTGAATTTCTAATGATTCTCGTATTGCTCGTTTATAAAATTTACCTTCTGTTTTAAGTGTTTTGACTCCATCCCAATCTTCACTTTTGTGAAGTTTGATACAAAGTTCAGCTAATCCTGAATTTTACCATCGTTATTTAAATATCGAATATTGATGCCGGGTTATTCCTGTTTTTATAAGGCCGCTTGCCTTTGCTATATAACGACTATCGCATTTACATAAAATTATGTAAACTCGATTCAATAACAACATTCGATCGATTGTTATTCACTGTGGAACAAATAATCTGAGCGATCATTCACCTTGGAA
>JAUZNK010003572.1:0-10851 GCA_035046665.1 Euphysa ruthae | reverse complement strand
ATGGTTTCTTTGGTGAATTTTTGAGTATCATTAAGTTTTTTTGTCCGGTAGGGAAGTCAAGGTGGTCACCCACGTTCATTCTTCGAACTGTATTCTGTAAATTCTTGTGCTCATCAAGATTTTTTTCTGGGACTTATTCTTAATCTAATAATTTGTCTAAGAGCATTCCTTGCAGGCACCTTATATATGCGTATTTATACCACTTTGTACTCATCTTTAGGAAAAACAAAAGGCGCGTTTGATACGGTTGAAATAGCAGCTGATTTGGAAGATAACCTATGCGCTGTTGTTGAATGAGGTGGAAAATGGTTGCTGTCATTCAATGCTTCAAAAATAAGCCTCTTTCCATAAACAGCTTTTGTATAGTTTTTTTTCTATCTATGTTAATGAATGGTAGTGAAAATAATTTAATCTATGCAGATTCGATTGTTATGCATAACGTTCACAAATAATCTTTTGAAGCTCTTATCTTGAACCCATAGTAAAATCTGCTGCCATAATGGTTGGATCTTTATTGCTGATGAGTCACTTTGTTCCGCCCAAGAGTATACTTGATCTCAATCTCAACTACTAATTAGGGTATTTTACTGTAATAGACGATTAACAAATAAACTTTCCATTAATTTACCAGAAAAGGCTTTAGAAATAGCTTCAAATAAAGTGCGGAAATTAAAGTATTGTGAAGACTTTTTTGAGAAGTGTTTACTTGAATTTACCATTTGTCACGTAATGAGTTACTTAAGCGGGCTAAATCTTTGATACACTGGCTCTACCACTGTCATTCAAGTATAGTAAAATGAGCTTTCTTTCGGTTGACTAAAAAAATTTTTTTTTGGCTATTTCTCACTCTTTTTATAAACCAGGTTCTCCGCTAAATATTTATTTTTAAATAAAAAATCTCCAAATGCTGT
This sequence comes from Euphysa ruthae, assembly GCA_035046665.1. Taxonomy (NCBI): domain Eukaryota; kingdom Metazoa; phylum Cnidaria; class Hydrozoa; order Anthoathecata; family Corymorphidae; genus Euphysa; species Euphysa ruthae. The sequence goes on along the minus strand of JAUZNK010003572.1, from coordinate 9,940 downwards.
GGCTGGTAATAAATAATACACAATTGAAGGTTGTGAGCGAATATTTACAATTATTTCATGTTGGTAGGAAATTCGAAATTTTCATTGCTTAAAAAATCGTGGAATTAACATATACGCGATTATTTTGTTTCTAGAAGTTGTTCAAACACAACTATTAACACTCTATGGCTAATATATATTTACATGTTATCGTAGCAAAATTTTTATAAGAGTTTATAAAAATACTTACCTGTAGGTCTTTATGAAACTTTTGTTAATATATATCGACACCTACCTTATTGCAGCGTGATTTTTCATCAGCTTCATCCTGAGACTTTTGTAGTCAAAGAAAAATTACCCTATTGTACATAGAAAGGAACTATCAAGAAATCCTGAATTTTATTTATAAAATAATTTTTACAAATTTGGGATGAAGATTCGGGAAAATATAAGTTATCCATTTGGAAAATGGAGCAGGCATGTTTTTCATGCGCCAATGTTTTCTGCTTTATATAGATTGTCATTCAGGCAACAAAATTTAGTCATTTATCAGCGAAAAATAAATCTTCGTTTAGAACCTCCCGCCTTCATGTCATTGAAATTACATTTGACAGATAAGCAGAAATTATTTTTGCTTAATGCCAATAAGATGTGGCGTAAATGAATTCTTTATGAATAAGTAAGATTTTTTATGAGTGGAACTTGCCCATATTTACCTGTTATATTGCATACTAAATAATTAACTAATCTAGGAAACAGAAACATGAAATTATATATCGTAGACAAGTTTTTCTTATCATCGATCAATATTAATAGCAATACAACGGCCATTAGTTTTTTAAAGCATGAAAAACCTTAGTTTTTGAATAATTTGCGTTGTTTTGCATTTTGCGCTTCCCACTGTAAGACATTGGCGTGTTCATGTACAAAATCAAGAATTCAATGCTCAGAGTTTTGCGGCTGTTTGGTGTCTGATTGCCTGACAAGGTGTCTGACTGAGTGTCTGAGAAGTTGAATCAGGATTTATTGGATTCTGAGGATGAAAATAATGGCGATTTGAAGAGCAATGATGAAGATGTTGATGGATATGAATAAAAAGATATTTATAATATGCACTCAATTTAAAACTAGACATGTATTGTAAAGGCAAATAAGTTACAAGCTCTTTTTCTCTTTCCCACGATGTGCTGTTTTTCATAAAGACACTTTGTTTTTAGTCAAAGACTAAAAACGTATAAATATTCCCCATTTTTATTAAAGATTTTACACCTCAAAGTTTTTTTATAAATATACGACCGTTGAAATTCTATTGGTCTGATTTCGGGGATTTGGCCCCTTGGCGACGGTAAATTTCCCCAATAAGAACTTTATTATTACCCATCAGTATTATATTTCATAATTGACAATATTATAGTATTGCTTGTACTTGTTAATAAAATAGTAAATGTAACAAAAATTTCTGGGATTGAGCCTGAGTCACACCCCTAGTAATGAGGTGCTATGGGACCTTATTCCGCCCCAAACGTATTATGCACCAAATTTCTTATGGTGATGCATATATACATAGCGGTTTCGAAAATATCAAATTTAGCCAAATTATCTGGGACTTTTGTATTGTCAGACATCCCTTTGTCTCATACATCTCAAACTGCCTGGTGGCGCATTGGTCATAAAATTGACTTAATTTATACCCATGATTATCACACCCAATTTACCCCTCAAAAATGATTTAGACAAACAAAAATTACTAGAAACAATCAAAAAATTTAGTAATAACATTAAGTCAGACCCCCTGCAAAAATATCAAATCTAACAAAATTTTTTGAGGCGAAGCCAGAGTAATATCACCTAATTTTTTTCAGATCTTTTATTTGCATAATTTTTTTGCTTTACTTCCAAAGGCCAAGTAACTCTGTCTTCAAATCGAGCAAGATTTTTAACACATTCTTCAATGCATTTTTCACGAGCAGCTTTACCAGTTTGCATCGCATTAAGCAAAAATTTGGTAGTTTTTGGTTTTGCAGCCTTTCCTGATCCAATGCTGTGAAGATTATCTTGACCGATTGCAGAACTAAAAGGGTCCATATTAACTTTTATGCGGGTAATAATTATCTGTAAATCTTCAGAATTCTTTTTAACACCGATAGGTTTCAAGTCTTAAGAAATATCTTCCTTTTTCTTCATACCAATGTTCTCAAAAACACAAGAAATAACTTTTATACGCTATAAATGATTCTGAGTCAATTTAGTATAACTGAGATGGAATTGGTCAGTGCTAAAATTCTAATTCTTTGGTTTGCAGCATCAGCATTTATAGTCTGCTCAAGATTCAAATCTACGGGTAATCTCGAAAAACTTTTATTGGTTCTTTTTATAGCAAAGTTTCCTGTTTTAAAATCTTGATAGACTTCTGGATTGGTTTCACTTAACTTGAATATGTGAGTAATTTGGACGGTTGAACGCAAAGAAGTAATTTGCTATTTTTGGTACACAATATTTTTATATTTCCAAGTCTCCCATTCGAATGTTTCATGTGAATTCATGGTATAGGTGAATCGCTCGCGTGTACCCAATCCAGAACTTTGCAGTTTTAACGTGTTCACCTTTCTCCGTTTTTTAACGTACGCTGTGTATTCATCGTAAATGTCCGAGAGTTTTTTTGTTGGTTGATAATCAGTTAGGTTATTTCTCATTTTAATATCTTTTAGCTCATTGTTTAGCATGGTCTCATACTCCGCGCTCATTTCTTGGTGTTCCATACATGATCTTATATGAAGAATCTCCAATTAGTAACTGATGAACTCGTTTGCACCGATTATATCCCAGACAGAAAAGATTTTATAGAAACCTTCTGGATTACACATGCTTCATTTATTACATGTGGTCCACCGGATTTATTAATATATCTCGCAAGAAAGGCATTTCGATATGAAACGCACTCAAATTAACGAATAGATTATTATATTTTGGCGATTCTTTTGCTTGTATCTGCATGAATAAATGAAAATATATGAAAATAAATGGAAGAACGATTTCCTGCGTTTACGCACTGCTTCCGAACAAAACGTGTGCAACATATGAACGCTATTTCACTGAATTACAAAAACGACTGCCAGTTCCTGGGAATCATCCACGTTCAATATTATTTGATTTTGAGATTGCTGCAATAAATTCAGCTCTTCGTTTATTTCCAAACGCTGATATAAGTGGGTGCTTTTTTCATCTAACAAAAAATGTTTTGAAAAAAATACAAGTCGTTGGTCTACAAGGGCGATATATGGAAGACCAAGAGTTTGCCCTCCACTTAAAAATGACTCCAGCTTTTGTTTTCATAACCCCACAAAAAGTGACTGACAGACCATATTCAAAAAACCTACGGTGAAGATGATGACGCAGTTATCGAATATTTTGAAGAAACTTATATTGACAGGTTTTGTCGAAATGGCCCTCGAGCAGTACCAACTTTTGCAATCTAAATGTGGAACATGCTCCACCTGAAGAAATGTCAAAAAATAAAAATAGCATTGAAGGTTGGCACAATAAGTTTCAAGGTATGTGTGCCAACTATCATCCGAAACTTTGGAGATTTCTGGGACTGTTAAAAAATTCTGATTCACTTGATCGGTTGGCCATTGTACAGGCAGAAACAGTGCATCCACCACTTGTTCAAAAGAGACGTTATTTGAATAATGACGAGAAGATCTTAAACATTTTGGATGACTTTGCAAATAGAAAAAACATTCAGTACCTGAGAAGCATTGTATAAAACATATAGGCTCTTCATCTTCATTAGTTGTTTTCATATTTAAAAAAAAAAAACATTTCCACGTGAAATTTCTTGTAGTTTTAGGATACTTTTTTTACTCATTTAGTTTAGTTTATTAATTTGCAAAATATAGTTTTTGAAGAAATATTTCTTGCAAAACAACATGCTTTTCATATATATTTTTAGGGGGCAGTTTTCTCGAGAGGCAATTATCATGGAATCATTGAGTTAGCTTTTTTTTTTTGCAATAAAAAAATGATTTTTTTCATGACACCTTTTGAAACAAGGATCATCATTTCAATTTGTACCCAAGTTAACTTTTTGATTATTGTATGCTTTGAGTATATGATTGTTTGTTAAATCATTTTTAGCTTTGCGTTTATTTGAGCATGGGTTTTAATAAAAAGTAAGGTAATAATAAATAACATATGATGAGAATTTGACTCATAAATCTTGAGATAATAATTTCTCTTTTCATTTTCAGAAATAATTAACGTACAATAAAATTTATAGGGTATTATTTTATTGATTCATGTTTATATTAAGCAAGAGTTATTATTGTTATATTTGATGAGGGGTGGAAGAATTGCGTAGAAGGCAAGTAACTGTCCATAGTTGAACCATGAAACAATAAAGATATTTCGAAAAACCTGAAAATGAAAAGAATTTGAATTCCACCTTTAGATGAAAAATGTATAAAAAGTGTCCATGTGGTTAAATACCGCGATCTTGTAGATTTCGCGATTTTAATAATTTTCTCGGGAGCAATTTTTCAGAGGGCGATTTTCCCTTGGGCGATTTTCCGGGGTGGGGGAATTTTCTCGGGGGCGATTTTCTAGTTATGATTATTATCAAGCGCGCAAATATAAAAAAATAAACACCTTCAGTTGAGTTGGTAAACATAAGTTATAAACCAAGTATTATCAGATCATAGTCTTTTATTGAATACTAATCAGCATCAAATTATCTTTCCAATGGTATAATACGTGCCTATATTTAGAGATATAATTTTTTATTTTTATAAAAAAACCGCCATTTTGAATTTCTAGATATGCAAATACATTTTGGACAAAGAATTATGATTGCTAATTAAGCAACCGTTTTTAATCATTTCAGCCAACATAAGTTGACTTAGGGCATTTGCTTCATAACATATTGTTCTAAAATTGCACTAGAATTCAGGAAAACATCGCAACCAGAGGTAAAGGGCTTTTATTTCTGAAATAATGTCACGGTTAATTAAAATGTAGTGCTATGAATTATCTGATGCAGAATCTTTGTTAGACTGTGTTAAGAACCTTGTCAATTTTATCATGGAAGTGGTAGGAATTAATGAAGAGGTGGTCTTAATAATAGAATTTTAAAGCGTTCATGCTCTTATAGGCGTCAGAATCTGGTGGTTCTTTAAAGAACCACCAGATTCAAATTTAGAAAAGATTTTCAAAATAAAGTACTTTCTTTTTTAATATAAAAACTTTTTTATAATCTGCTACTCTTCTTTTCGTTAATAATACTTTTATTAAGGTAGTTTTACACTAACAGCAAGGTTATTTGGATCATACATTGTCTAAAAAACACTGCAAAACATTCATAAACGTTGATTGCCAAAACCAATGATGGTTTGTCTAATCTTTTTTGCATATTGTCTTGTTTACTTTTATTTTCGATAAAGGCATGTCTAAACTATGCAATTTACGACAAAAATAACACTAAATACGACACACCGCAGAAATTGTTTGTTCTAAAAGCAGAAAGTGAAGAACAGCACGCCAGAAAAATCACCATATTTTTATTCTATTTTTTTCCTACTGTACCTCAGAAAAATGACAATATCTCCAAAAACTTTTTATTAAAAATGGATTTCAGATTCAAAAGGTAGAATAAATTTTGATTCTAAACAAGAAAGTCAAAAAGTTTGAGATTTTCATGACTTTAATAGTGTAATATCACCTTTAGCGAACATTATGTGTACCCGTCAAATAAGGGTAACATGCCAGTTCAACGTAACTTAGCTATATAAACGATTATTGTTATTGATTGAGGCTTTAGTGAAAAACTTAAACAAATTTATTTGGGTTCACTAACCTATTGAGTAGACTAAAGCAAATTTCGGCCAAAGAATAGAGGAGAGACATCTCAGCAGCCAATATATGGATGTCTTATAAAAAGAAATTGTAATTATATTTAAGAGTGAGCTGGAATTAATTCTAATCAAATCAAACTAAATCTTTTTTTGTTTTCATGAAAAGTTATCAATAGATATCGGTGAATAAAATTAATTATAAATTTTCGGAAAGAATTTTGATAGGAAAACAGATAATGTTATTAACTACCACTGTTTCATATCCAAATGTAAAAAAATTACACCTGTTATATAAACATACTAGCAAATGTTTTTTTTTTTTTTTACTGAAGCGAGTGAACAAGTGTGTGTGTATATGGCTCACTTTTATATCAAAATACCTCTAAAGATTATGATCAGTTATTGTTAAAAAAAGCATTTAGCAATGCATTATCAAATTGCTATTTTACAAATTTTCATTGGGTGGTTAACAGCCTCGTTTCCATTGTTGTCATTTTTTAATGTAAGCCATATCGACATATTGGAGGAGAATAAACTCCTTTGTAATGGAGAATTATACAATAATCCATTGAAATGTTGTGAGTGTGATATATCATGTATGAGAACAAGATCTTGTTGTGTAGATGTTCTTTGGAACAAAACAGGTGTCATTGAACCGTTAAATATGTATATGCAAAGGCTTATTGCCACTGTGATAAATAAATACAAGCAGACAGCCTGCCTACCAGTTCTATTTGGTCATGATGATCACGTAGTAGAGCAAATTCAGATGGTGACTACGTGTCCAGCAAATACATCGAATGTGGATTATGATGCATGCTTAAATAAATCGGACATAAAACCAGTTATTGATGACGAAAATTACATATACAAAAGCAGCGCATGTGCAAGGTGCAATCTTGTTGCAATGTATTACCTCTTGAACTATGATGTATCGTGTCAAAACTCTTTCCGTATAATCTTTGATGCAAATGTTACCAACTGTATGGAAAACAGAAACCTGACCCTACATGAATATCTTCTCTCACAAAAGAATTGCAAAGTATCTCTTCAGCGGTGGAATTATAATTCAAAATATTTAAAAAAATGCAAGCTTAATGAGTTTTTAGATACATGTAACAAGTACAATATTCATTATGATAAGTGTTCTTCGTATAGAGGTCCAATTTATAGGAAAAGAAATTTTTTTAAAAACATCGACTGTTACAAATGCATTATGGGTAATAATAAAACTATTGATGATGTTTTGAGTTGCCGATTTCCTTTAAAATCATTAAATGGCGCGTGGTCAATATCTTTTGTTTCTAAAAACGAAAAAAAATCTTCCCAGCTTAAAACCAATTATCAAACTTTATCATCAGTAAATCAAAATAAATCATATAATCACACTCCATCATCGGAAAATGACATTTGGAAAAAGAAGCTGCTTATTGTTGATTACTGCTTGACGTTGACAGCATTTTGCGCAAGCATTTTTTGTGAAATTCTCGCTCTAACATTTATTTTAATATTAAGAAGAAAACAGTCCTCCGGCAATCTAACAATGGTAGGAATTTTTTTCACCCTTCTATTGTGCGACAGCATCTTTGTGATTATTCTAACTAGAAAAACAAGTAATAAATCCTCATGCAGGAACCTAACATTTCTGTTTCATTGGGTAAATCTCTCTGCATATGTCTGGATACTTATTACTTCAATTGATATAATTTCCAAATTTCGGAAAATCCTCTATCAAAGTAGCAGCATTAGGATGTTCTGCATTCATATTGCTGTGTCTATAATAATCCCAACATTAATTGTTGGGACAAATATAATTTTACATAAAATGTTTAATTTCACGATTGTGCTTAGAAATAAATGTCAACTAGAGTTTTATGCTCGAATATTCACATATTCACTACCTATTGCAGTGATATTACTAGTTGCCGCGATAACTCTTTTCTATACTATATTCAACATTCACAAGACTGTCCAACAAAACAGGAGAATTCTTGGCAAGCAGAAACATGTAAATCTTTCAAAAATTACACTTAAACTAATTATAATACTCGGTATTGCACAGGTTTTGGGATATGTTGAAATTCCAGAAGATTCCGATAATGACGCAAAATATATATTCAATACCGTATTCAATATACTTTTTGATTTAACTGTTAGTCTGCGGGGAGCCATGATATTTTTTGTGTTTATAAGTGGGAAGCATAAAGTTATAATGCAATCTTTTAAAGAGAGTAAAATCTTACGATGGTCATTTTCTCAAAGTTTTCATAAAAGTGATCAAACTTAATAGAAAGAAAGTTATCGTCATGTAATCGCCGCTCAGTATTGTCTTCTGCAAGGAAAGTAAGTCGAGAAATAAAAATCTAAAAATATATACTTTTAAAGATATTTACATATATTAAAATTTTAAGTGAATCAGTGACATAGTGTTTATTTAGAGAACCGCACTGCAAGACGGAAGGTTGACGATTCATAACTACAATGAAACTTATTTTTCACAATGAAGCTACCAGATAGTTTCGACTGTATAATGTAAAAGAAATTTATTATTGTTTTTTTTCTTCCACTTTATTTGAGTAAATATTATAAACATATATTTATAAATATTAACATAATAAAAATAATTATAAACATATAATTTCTTTCTCGGCTCAAATCAAACACGAAAAACCCAAAATTATGTTTCTGGTATTAAAACCACATGATATGGTGATGCACAAAATTATAAAAGTAAAGAAGTGGATTAGTGAAAATCTGGAAAAATTCTAAAATGATAGTTTTGTATATTGTTATTGTATGTAAAATAAGTGATCTAAGTAAAATTTCATTTTTAATGAAAAAGCCACAGATTGAGTGACCGAAAATTAAATTATTAACATTCCATACAACAAGGCGAATTATTCAGCATTTAATAAAAATGTTATTGAAGGTTTGATCTGTAGTGAAAGGATGGAAGTGTTGAATATTGGTAGCTTCTCGTAACCTGGGCACATATTAAGCTGCGTCGCTTCATAGCTTTAAGTTTTCTATTTTTCGATTTGTATAATTTCGCACTCAATAAAATGAAATTACCAGCCATATGTGGTATTATTGTATGTTCCGTCCTAGTCTTTATTAGGAGTGAGTGTGGATTGAGTTTTGTTACATTTCATAACATATCCACAACAAAAAAAATACGAAACAGGATATTTCAGTGCGAAGTTTGAGACTTAATTTAACGCTTCTTTAAACATATAAAAATAGCATTTGAATATTTAATATGAAATAAAATAATTATTTTTAAGCCAAAAACGGCTCAAATTAAATTTATAAAAACAATATGTTTATCTTCACCAAGAATATCCTTGATTTAAATATAATAATGAATTGACTTTGATAAAACACTTTGTCTAATGTTTGGTTTAGGAATATATCCTGGTATACTTTTGACTGGAGTCAAAATATATTCACAATACAGTCTATTTGGTTCTTTTATACATTCGATATAACGATCAATATGATGAGCGATGTAGTCTAAAGGTGCATGGCCGATAGAAAGCACCTAAAAGTAAGAAAAAAATTTTATTTCGAAAGCAAAAAAAGCTAGCGTAGCGATCTTTGCAGCGCCAGCACATTTGGCAGTAACACGAAATATTCCCTATAGCAATAGATTTTTTTTTTTTTTGCTGACTCCGCAGAAAATTAGTGTCTCGCATCCCCATTTCTTTATTATAATATTTGAATAGTAGAGAATAATTCAATCGAAACAATAGATTGTTACCTAATCAAAACCAAAAAAAATTAATTTCAATACTGTCGACGGAGAATTTTAACCGATATTTTTTATTTCACTATATGTATACCATGAAACTGTTTTTTTGTATAATTTATTCTTCCGATAGATAAAGTAAGTAAGTAAGTATTTATACTGCCATAAACAACTATACGTCAGCTATGATAAAAGACAAAAGAAAACAATATATAATAGAAAAATGAAAACAACATGTCATGAGTTATATTTTTTTTTGTTGAACGACCCTTCGGGGGACAAACTGCTCCCATCATCAGAACCTGATGATGGGAGCAGTTTGTCTCACGAAGGGTAGTTCAACAAAAAAAAAATATAACTCATG
>JAUZNK010003571.1:0-10851 GCA_035046665.1 Euphysa ruthae | reverse complement strand
GTATAATGGAAAATTTAAATAATATAGTTTAGACTTGGTTGATAAATGTTGCGTTGGTACCTGTCAGACAGTTAAGAACACACCAGCCTAACTGTTTGAGATCAGCTCTTAAGTTCGTCTATGTGTTTGTCTACATTAAAAGCAACATAATTAGGAATATGGTCAGAAACTGAAGATTAATATTTAATTTTTTTAGAGATGTGTCAAAATAAAAATTCGTTTGTGTGTTGTCAATTAGTGTTACTTTTGATTTTGTTAAGGGCGCCGGACTGTTTATCAGTAAAATAGCACAATGCTGGGAAGCATAAAAACCACTCATCTAGGCTTATATCCCCAAGAATATAAAAAGTTTTATTCTCTAGATTTCAATTATGAAATATTTTCTACAATTGAATTTCAAGCTTTTAAGCATCTGCTCCTTGCATTCTGTAACAACATGTTATAATACAGTTTTTAATAGATTTATTTGTTATTTCAGTTGATAGGCACCCTAGATTGCAGTTAGTTTTTTTCAAACTACGGTATTTCTTTGAGAATGATTTGAGCTGCAATTTTCAATTGATAAATTTGAATCCTCGTGGAAATGTTTATCAGTAATCCCTGTTTTAATGAAAGAAATTAGGTTAACAGAGTATTTTATCTCCTCTAAGACTTCAAATTCGTTTTTATATTTATTATGTTCAAGTATAAAATATTATCAAACAGTTCAACTCTCATTTTTGACTTCATGATAAAAAAGGTAAGGAATTTTAAAGTTCTCTAAATCATTTTCATTATTAGTTATTTAAATAATTACTATATAATTGATTAGGAAATATTAATTACTATATAATTTATTAGATTTTAGAAGTTTACATCAGGGTCGGTGTTGTCCATAAAATATGTTTCCTTGAGAAGGTTGAAAACGAAGATTATCAAAATCATTTCCATGGAACACCCAAAATTCAGCTGGCATCGCCCCGGATAAATTTCACATCTAGGTGACTGCATATGAAGATTTCTTTAGTAATTTAACGTTATTTATTACACTTATATAGACTGAGCAAAGAAAAATACAAAATAAATGCTCCGATAATATTTACTTGAGTATTAACTTGAGTGTTTAACTTCGAGTTACATGAGATCAAGGAAAGTGCCACACCAGGATATTACACATCGAGCATTTCACCATTTTTTATGCAGTAATTACCAACTCGATATGGAACGGAAAAAGCAGCGTAAAATGCTCGTTTAGTGATAGCAACTAGATATAATTCGCTTTTGCAGTAACATAACAATGTACCTCAGACGGAGTTCTTGGGGCTATGCAGACTGTGCTTTTATACAGAACTAATGGTAATTTGCTTCGGTTTGTTCATGCAATTAGTTTCATATCGATCAAAAGCAAATCTTTCTGTAACTGGAAAAATACTGACATAGTTCACGAAGTTTTCTTCTAGTTTTTCAGCTAGTTGATATGCATTGTCCATTTAAGGTTTTAAACGCTTTTATCTAGCCAATTTCGTGAAAGGCACTAGTATAATATTTCCCAGAGTGCATGCTGTGAAGTTAAAGCCAAACAATTATCGAAAACAAGTTATAATGTACTATCAAATCTATTAAAAAAGTGTTCGTTTACCTGAACTGATAGTTACATATATTTTTACTGAGAGGTCATCTTCAAATTATGGCGCATATATTGGGGTATCACTGCCTATGTTGACAAGACTTAATGCGTCATTAAGTAATGTCTTGCACAAAAGATGATAAAGTTCTGATATATTGGCATGTAATACGTGTTTCTCGTCTTGTTGGTAGTATAGATTTGGACTGCTCGATAAATTAAGGTATAACAGTTTATTTTCGAAGGAGAATTCTTTAGGCGACCATCGGTTTGCTTTCATTTCGCTTATCTCGGGTTTAACCCTTGGAACTTTTCTTCTCTTCGACTTAAACTAATTTTTCAATCAGAATGTCGATAATTTATCATTTTTTGACTACTTTCCTTAAATATAAAAGACCTTCCAGTTTTTGGTGTCTATAGATTAATAGCTTCTCTTGTTCCACTAAATTTAATAAGGTTGGTTTATCTGGTTTCAAACTGGGTTGTTCACATTCTGAGAATAATACATCATTTAGGTCGGATGTATGAAAGTTCTATTTTCCCAATAACACGATCTGTTACAAATCTTCTGACTTTTTTCATTACCAGATACGTATATTGAAGTGCATCCCGGGCTGGTCTTGTATAGTTACAGAAACATGATCGATAATAATTTATATTCCATAGCAATTATTTTATCCAAAATACTTCCTGATAGGTATTTTAATAAATTGAGTATATTGTTTTTCGGTATTGGAGTGTTAGTGTAGGATTATATCTTATGCATTTTTGTAGCGATTTATGGCCATTTTCGTTCATTCTAAATTTGAAACGGAGGTAGCATTCAATGTCACCTATCAATATACGTTTGATATAACGAAAAAAATTCTTTTGTAGTTTGTCTACAGAAATTTAGTAAAAAATTAACAGCTCTAACGAAAAAAACTACAACACAAATATATGTGGTTCATAAGGAAAAATTATTGGAAACTAGTTTCCAAAAAATTTACCAGCCAGTACTGCTTAAATTTTATATGAATAAAGAACTGATATCTACAACAAAATTTATAAACTATAAATTACCTATGCGACCTCTTTTTCTGACTGATCGGCATCGACAATCGCTACACTCAGGAATCTCATTTGTTAATGCTACAGAACATTCTGGTTGATCATCCCCTACAGATTTTTCTTTAAGATTCGTTTATGAGTACAACTTTTTAACACTTTTTTTTGATGAAGCACATTACCTTTGCAATTTTCTTATAGTTTTAGACAGACGGCGATAGTGTATTTAATATTACTGTAAATATATTTACGAGTTAAATTTATTTTTTGATAGAATATAGTAAAGGGGTAATCACGCACCTTCATAGTGATCTTTAACTTTTAAACAATAATGATTTGTATGCGATGTGATGAACTTAGATAATTTAGTGTTATTTACGTGAAAAACCTGAAAAAGTGCTCGTAAATTCTGATTTACTTCAATTGTGTGTCCATGTATCTTTAATTTTTTTTTGTCTATCGTAAACATTGTTATCAATGAAACATAATTTTTGAATTTTTCTTGGTGAAAAACTAAGATTTGCTCTCTTGATATTTCATAAAAGGTTTTGTATCGTGTAGTCAGAATGTGTTATATCAATATGATGACATATTTTAAGAAGAAATTAAGTTTTGAATTAACGTCTTCATTCTTGATCACATATCGTTTTTATCTATTGTTAACGTATAATAAATATGGACGGAGGTAACGATGTTATAATAAATATTTTCTATTCTGCATAATATGAAGTTGCATGTTTCAATTTATATTGAAACCATAATTATCAAAATATAGCTTTTCTATTAAATTCAAAATTACGTTATCGATCATAAGATTTAAATTAGTTTTCAGTGTTCTGGTTTTTTACTCACCCGGATACATAAATCGACAACAACCAATCCAATGAAGCCTGCTTCTCAAAGTAACGTATTTGTTTGTTAAGATGGCGTCTGTATTAAAAGGTTTATACGATTTATACCGTTTTAAAAATTTTATACCATTTTTTTTTTTGATCGAAAACAATGTTTGTCCAAGATAGCAAAAAAAGCAGGCTTTCCTAGAATAAATAGGTCAAGTAAATACTTTATCAACACATTTTCAGGCACATAAAATTTTGAAAGACAAATAAGTGTCTAGTTTAAAATTTGGAAATATTACAAACATTGCCTTATTAGCATCCAGTCCTTTTGTATATGCTGTATAGAGATATCTCTTTGTAGAATTATAACAGCTTTGAATTTGTTTTATAATAGACTTTAACACTTTTGGAAGAAGTTTTCAACAAAAATCTTATTTCCAATAAAATTCTTAAAAATACCAAAGCTTCCTTTGCTATTACTGAAGTAATAGCAAGTTTCAATGATGTCATCATATCAATTTTAGCAGTTCATTGTGCTCGCAATGTGTTGAATATCTAAGTTTGATCTTTAACAAAACAAGTAGTAGTTCAGGAATAAATCCTGAAAAACTGGCCGCGTGCACTTTGGGCATGTGCTACACAAGAAAAAAATTTCCGGTTTTTATAGGGTTAAGGCTTTAACCAAAATCCTTATCAACTTGAATTTTGTGCAGATTCCAAGGATTCATGATTTGAATATGAGACAAAATTGATTTAAAATATGTTTAGTCTCATTTTTTACTGTTTTTAACTGTTTTAAAAATTTTTCATACATTATAATGTCATGATACAACTATTTTATTAAAATCTTCCGCCATTATATTCTCTTACAGAAATGAATAGGCTAATTTCAGAAAAGATATTTGGAACAGATTTTGATGAAAATAATACCTAAAGGATAGATAGAATACATAAGCAAAAAAATCGAGTGGATCAAAATCCAAAGTATTTATATTTGAAACTTTTCGAGCCTTTGCTTATAAACTGTGCTTCCAAGAATTAGATCATTTCTAAATAACAACTTAACTTCACTTAATTTACTAAATATATAACGTCATAAATGACCTTATTATGAAGTTATACAAAGAAGTTTTGCCTAAAAAACGCTCATGTCTTTAAAAAGTTTCTGAATTTATAGCAAAACATGAAACATGGTCACCAGTTTGATATTCAAGTTTACTCAGTAAAAAAGGAAAATCTGTTAAAAGGAAAATAATATCAGTTGATTAGAAACCCTTCTGTTGCCAATGATGTTGTTCCACAGTAATTTACCTAAATAAATTTGTATATTGGAACAGTTGTGATAAACGTGGATCTACTGCAAATGTAAGATCTGTGCCTTATTATAGATATATTTTCTTTTAACCCTTGATTTATTATATTATTTGGTTTATATACTTTTACAATTGGATTTGATTAGTATTTTCTACTAACGTTGTAATTTTCCCAATTTAAAATAAAGATTTTTACTTTACTTTTACTTTAGCAAAATATGTTATCGTCACAAAATTCTTTCAATCTATTATCAATGAGGAAATATAAGAAATAACTTACTTGGACGATATACAATAATGCATAGTATTGTTATGAAGAACACCTGATATTACCTTTCCAGTTGTAACTAAAATAAAACACAACTTGTCATAATTCAAAATTAATCACACAAGCAATCATTTGAGAAAGGCTAGATTAAGAATGCATCAAAGTTCTATTACTTTTAAAAGCTCAAATAAAATATTGTAGATACGCTTGGAAATCATTCTAATAGGTCATTTAAGCATAAATTATTTGGATTCGAAGAAACATAGGCACAAACTTTTTTATAAAGTAAAAAAAAAAAAAAAAAAAAACCAACACGAGTCATAAAATTGTATATATCAACTACTTTTTCGTAGAAAATCCTCTCAAAATGTCCAGAATTAATCAGTTTTTTTAAGTATTGATTAAGTTTCTCATAGGGTCAGATATATTCTGATTTGCACGTGCTTAACTGGCCAACTAGAAATTAATAGAGCGATAACACGTCTCAAAACCTTGATCTATTACTAGGCTGTTAGATATGCTATCATAACAAACTGACTGAATTGGACATGTTGAAATATCTACAATACAAGTGAATTTAAATTAACCATGGTTAATTGAGACTCTTTGTGTAATCAGCAGGGGACTGTGCAGTTTAGTTCTACCTTCTTCTCCAGTTGAATATTCATTTATTATCTTGAGACTTCACAAATTTTTCTGTCCAGTATTGGGTTGTTACACCGATTAAAGCCAGCGGTAGTTCATAATTAAGACAACCTACTTAAATGTATTTTTTTGTTGTTCGTGGGTAATAAAGGGTGAAAGTGTTGACTCTTTTAAGGATAAATGGGGTAGTAGTCAATTGTATATGGGTAAAAGCCTAGGGTTGAAATAAACAGAAGGTAATTCCCTGTAATTACGTGTTTGGGGCAAATGTGTGGAGGTAGATAACCAGGGATTTACACCTGATTGATCAATTTCCTGTCTTATGAAATATGACTTTTTGGATATTTTCTATTTAAGGAGGTCAGTGTAATTGTTTTCTAATAGCAAGAAGTTATTACAATTTATTTGTACACTATTAATATGGTCCATAACATTGCAAACGGCGGGTCTCGCTTATTCTAGCCTTAGTAAGCTCTTTAAAATGGCGTATGTATAATTAACTCACATTTTTTGTTAAACTGTGTTTCTAAGTTCTCTTTGTTTCCTAAAAAAAATAAAGTACAAGGAAATTCTAATTCAATCTTTTTTTAAAATAAAAATTTTAGTATTATGGAACATAAACGAATCAATCAAAGCTGTTTTGGAAATCAAAACTTGAATTAAAAATTATTTTTCTTTTAAATAACTGTAAAAGTAATTTTATAATGTGGTTTTTGTCTGTTAGACTTTCTATCTGCAAAAACCATTTGAATTATTAATTACACTGCTGAGTAACCTCAGTTTCTAATGGTAATTTTTCAATATATTTATGAACGAAAAACGAAAAACTATTTTTAATTGAGCACTAAAAAACACATTAATGTCACTTAAAGCAGTAAAATTTACAAAGCTCCTAAATAAGTTTCTGTTCTATTTCACATTTTAACGTATGAGATTATCGAAGGTAAAAATTTGTGAGTTAAATATCTCAATGAACAGCAGAAAGGGGGCAAATACCATATGGTAAATATTCGGAAAGTTCAAGTTTGCTGACTGTTTTCTAACCATGTACATGAATAACAGCTCTTTATACCTTTTTTTTTCACTGACAGTTTAAATGATTTGCGAGTCGGATAGTTTGTTTCAAACTTATCTACACGAGTTGTAATTAAATCAACCATGAATGATAACTTCTGACAATTTTTATTATGCCGTATTGTGACGAAACTCAATGTAAGAGATGCTTCTTTTCCAGCATCAATTTTAGAATACTAAAAAAAAAGTATATATATATATATATCATATAATTTCTTGTTTGTTTGCAAGTTTAATGAGAGTCTCGTTCTGTGCAAAGAAATAAATAAATATATATATATATATATATATATATATATATATATAATAAATAAATATTAAATAATTATTCTTTTTAGAAATTTTTGCTTGGATTTTTGATACCGGCGTCGTCAGCTTTCATTACTTATAAATGTAGCGTCACTATATTAGCTTCCTTTTTTTTTTTTTTTCTTTTTTTAATTTAGTTTGACTTCTTTTTTGGCTGCGTAATCACGAAAAGTACGGTGTCCAGGACTGCGTTTTTAAAAATTGACTATCGTCAAGATTCTTACCACCTTTTTTGGTCCACATTCGTGATATTGTATTTAAATTGGTTTTTTAAGTTGTTTTATTCTGTTAGATATTTTGATTTTTGTTTCCCCGATATGTTTGTTTTTGCATTCGCATTCTATTAGGTATACCCCTGGGTAGCTGTTTGGTGGTAGTTTTGTTTTGTTCCGAGAAGTAAGTATTTGGTTTAGATTTGCATTAGATTTAAAGACTGTTTTATAGCCGGATTTTCGAAAATTTTTGTTAGTTTTGAAGATAAGATTGGGATCCATGGTAATGATATAGTAGGGAGAGCAATTTGGTTTTCAAGTAGCTTGCTAGTATTTTGATTGGACATTGTTCGTTTTTGTTTTATTTCCCTGGTTAATTTAATTTCCCTGGAAAATTAATTTCGCTCTCAATGAACTTTTCAGTGCAAGTTGAAAATGCTCTATGTATGAATCCTTTGAACATTCCTTCTAAGATTCGTGGATCTTGGTTTGAATTCGGTTTCACCTGAATGTTTGTTTTTGCTTTCTTCCTGTGTACGGTAAAATTGTATTTACCTGTTTGATTATTTATTATTTTTACATTTAGAAAATTGAAATGTTTTGTTTTGGTTTTCTGTCTCTATTGTATAATCTATGGCTTGATGTTGATTATTTAATAATTTTTGAGACTCGATTGCATTCTCTTTGTTTGGGAACCGGGCGTGGTTATCATCGATATATCGTTGGAAAGATTTCAAATGTATTGGTGGTTCGATACGTAGTGATATTTCAGTGGCCTCCTTTTCATGATATTGGCTAATACTCTCAGCTAATACTACGAGAAAGTCCGATGGGGCCTGAATTGACTAGTTCATAAATTTCCTGATTCCATAAAAAATAACGTTTATAAAGGCACAGTTCAATAAGGAGTTTTATTTCTGAAGTGTTTAATTTTGTGTGTTTGTTTAAATTTTTGTAGGTGTTAAGTGTTTCAAGTAGAATTGTTGTGGCTTCTTTTAACGGAATCGAGAGATAAAGACTTATAACATCGTAAGAAAGCTGTATTTCATCTTTTGAAATATCCCATGATCTGGCTCGGTTTACAAAGGAATTGGAGTTTTTTAATCTGGTCAAATTTTCGCTTAATATTGGCTGGAACATTTTTACTAAATATTGTGATATTTCATAACTAGGGGTTCCAATTGTCGAAACTATTATCCTCATTGGTTAACATTTTCAGGATTGTGGGCTTTAATTACACCATAAATTTTTGGGGGTATTGCGTCATTTGTGTATAGATTTTCATATTCTTGCTTAGCAAATCCTCCTTTTTTGTTTAATTTTAATAAAGATGTTCGTACTTTGACTGCAAAGCCGTGGGTTGGGTCTTCAGTTAATATTTTGGTTTGTCCAATTTCTTTACGAATTTTATTAATTGCTTTATCATGTTCAATTCCAACGAAGCCAATTCCTTTATCAAATGGGTATATATCAATGTTTTGTTCCCGTCTTAGCTCCTGCAATGCTTGTTTTTGGTCACGAGTTAAATTATTATTTCGTGGCATTTTGTTTAAACAATTTTTGAGTTTTTAAAACATTTTTTCTTAGGTCTTGTGCATCCTCAATTTCATTATCGTATTCTAATTTTAATGCAGATGGTTCAGTTTTGGCTATTAGGTCTAGATAGGGTAACTTGTCGTTATTTGGTACAAATTTTGTCCTAGCTGGAGAAGATTTTTGTGTTTTTCAGGTATTTCGTAATGACATACATTTAACACTGCTTTTGACTACATATATATGAACTACAAATCTCTTGAAATTTTTAAATCTGCTTTTGATAGCAGAACTATGAGAAATAAATGCATAATATTTTCAGACTTTTTCAGCAAAAATGGTCAAATTTTTGTTTCCATTTATTTCTTTGATTCCATGACATTCGAAAAATTTCTAAAACTATGTTAACCTTATTATATTTAGACATAATGTTCCAAAAAATTATTTACTAGATTCAAAATTAAATTTAAACTTCGGACAGATTAGGTATTTTTTCTACATGCAGTTGACACTCAAGGTCAATTTTAAATGCTGTATAATGAGAAGTAACGCTAGATAACCTTTAAAAAAAGTAACGAGTAACCTAGATAACAGTTAACCAAGATAACGGCTATCCGAGATAGGCCAATTTTGTGATTGAAGCAAAATTTTTAGAAGTACACAGATAAAAAGGATACTTCCAAATTAACATGCATTTGAAAAAGTTACTCTAAACAATTAAAAGTACATACCATGAACGTAATTCTTTCAAGTTTATCAGATGTCAAAGATGTGTAATTCACAGACATGTTGCTCTTGATTATACCGATATAACGACAACCATTTCTTGGGTATATATGAACTTTTGTATTTTTTAAATACGTGGAGCAATTAACATGTGGTGGTGAAATAGAGAAGGACACAAAGTATTCATCACTAAATCAAAATATTTACTGTATTGTAAGAACACTTTTAAAATTCCATACCACTGCTTATGAAGGCAACGCTTATTAATAATTAACGTTAGAGTGAAAGTCCACCGATTTGAAACGTCATTTCATTACGTAGTTTTTTTAAGAGATTGTACCTACGTAATTTTTTAGATAATTTTAAATAAATTTTATGAAAATCACTTATTATTTGATATTATTAGTATTGAGTAAGACATTTTGGCAATAAATTTTTTTTCGATTTTGTAATATAGTGTAATAAAGTTTTAAGACAAAAAATATTAAAATGAGGTTTAGTGAAAACCAGGTAATTAAAAAATAAAAGAAGCTACTGTTGAGCAAATAATTTTACAAAATGACGAAATTTTCAAGAGAATTTTCGCCGTCTTTGCTTATTGAATTTTACTCTTAAATTTGGTTTGTTTTTAGCATGTTTAACTATGATATTCGGATTCTCCGTGAAAATTTGTTTTAGAAAAGATTCATGCCCTTTACTAATAGTTTATTATAGAGGAGCTTCATAGGGATTGAATTGTTCGTTTTTTCAGGAAAGCTTGAACCTTTGCAAGGTTACTAAATATAACATAGTAATTCCAAAAATATCAAGAACCACACCAAATTATGTCCTTATGACGTCTTACTGAGCAACTCTGACATGACCGAAATTGCTGAAAAATTATTCTCATAAAGAACGATTTCAAAATGTACAGTTGAGAGGATATATTTAGCTTGAAAGAAGGTAACGCGTCACAAGATAACATTTACATTTCCGAAATTTGGTCGGATATGTTCCAGCCTTAGCCCTATTCCAACCGAATGGACGCTTTAAAAGCACCACCATCCATTTCCCCCTGGGTACTTCTGAAATATTTGCCATGCTGATTTAATAATTCATGACATTTAAAATATCTCCACTGCGGTATCATTCCAAAAAAACTCAGCACCCAATTTGTCATAACTCACCAAATTAACAAGACATGGCATTCATTTTTAGTAGCCATTTTTACTTATTAACATCTTTGTAGATATATACATATATATATATATATATATATATATATATATATATATATATAGAG
>JAUZNK010003570.1:0-10852 GCA_035046665.1 Euphysa ruthae | reverse complement strand
GTATTTTTTTGAAGCAATGGATGTAATGGAAATTTAGCAATAAGGTTGGTATACATTACATTGTATTTTTTGAAGCCATGGATGCAATGGAAATTTAGCAATAAGATGGATATATACTACATGGTATTATTTTTATTACATGGTAATACTATTGGACACTAACAGGAACCTGAATATTGGCTATTGTTTAACACAATAGTTGGATATGACCGATGGTAAAAGAGCAGTTTTCAAATGTCAATGAATTATTCTAGTTTTGGATTGCTACAGTAACAGAGCTTAGGAATTTTTTGCTAAGATTGGAGCATTAACACGAAAAAAAAAAAAAAAAAAAAAAAAAAAAACGGTTTTTTTGGGTTATTCCTACCACGCCATGTTGTATCAATCAATCTATGAAAATAACAATGTGTAATATCTAAATTGACACAAAAAACAAGCTAAAAAAATTATCATCATACCAAATCTTCTGTTAGAGGCGGATGGTGTTCGTGTAAAATAGCAGTTTTTATGAGGGTCGTAAGGGCATCGCCACCCCACTCACGTAAACGACCATGTGGATGTTGAGACACCTGCAAAAGGAATTTTTCAATTACAAGTTAAACGACTATTGAAATAATGCAGGAAAATGAGTTACGTTACGTTACGTTCGTATGCTTTTGATGAGGAATAGAACTTAACAAAAACTAAATACAGAATTTTTATCATCTTTTGAGGCTATCAGTGAGAGTCTATGCAAATATTTATGTAAAACAGGTATGCAAGAGCTTTTAAAAAAAAAAACCTCAATTGCCTTTTAAGCAATGGCATAGAAAAGTATTTGACATAAAAAAAGCAATAAATTTTAAGTTTATGGCGTGGTTTTATCAGAAAAAATGACAAATATTCAAGGATTTTAATATTAATGACTTTTCTTTATTAATTAATCAAAGATAAACAACAAGGATTTCATCTAAATTTGACGCTGGCAAAATAAGGGCTAACATAACACTATTTTTAAAAACATGCAGTAATATTAAAAAAATTTGAGTGGTTCCTGTAATGGAGGATGGCTTAATATTACTGAATGCTGGAATATTACTGAATACTGTAATATTACTGTAATGCCCTAAAAAATTATGTTTTTTCCACTACTTATTTAGCAGAATAAATTCTTATATTAACAACAATACTGCTCAATTTGAAATAATAATCTCTTTTTTTTTTGAAATATTGAGTTTTTTCAGTAATACTTCACTTTTAATGTAAGAAAAACTTGGCCTTAATAAAAACAAAAAAAAAACAAAAAATCATTCAATCTGAAAAATTAAAAATAATTAAAAATTCCAACTTCAAGCAGATGAGCCATTAGTGGTTTCCATAATACACGCAGCCGATTGAGATTAACCAATCCTGTTTCCAACATTTTAGCAACAGCAAATAAGCATGGTTCCTAAATTTAAGGGAACGACGTATCAATGAATAAACTAAGTCAATATTTTAATCAAAACAATTAGAATTATTGCTGGGTTTACGAAGCTCTTTAAATGCTGCACGTTAAGAATCATCGAAAAGCTTTTGGACTCCTGAAAAAAATTTCAAACGCAGAAAATTTAAAATAAATAACAAAAGCTAAAAATACCTTTGAAAGAAAAAAAAATTTTTTTAAGCAAGAAGAAGGCAACAAAAACCTGTTATTGATGATGATTTCAGTTGTTTTCATGTTAGATTAGACAAAAATGCAAAATTTCAGTGATATTTATCATCAGTTTGTTTTTGAAAATTTTACTCC
Organism: Euphysa ruthae; assembly: GCA_035046665.1. Classification (NCBI taxonomy): domain Eukaryota; kingdom Metazoa; phylum Cnidaria; class Hydrozoa; order Anthoathecata; family Corymorphidae; genus Euphysa; species Euphysa ruthae. The sequence goes on along the minus strand of JAUZNK010003570.1, from coordinate 9,084 downwards.
TTACAAATAGATGGGGTTTTTCAAAACTCTACACTTTACAAATCAATGTGATTTAGAACATCTTTGAAAGCAGCAAATGAATACTCAAAGCACCGTAAATTTGTATATTCGGTTTTCATATAATAAATCCAGAGATTTTACTAATAAATCATGAAAACTATTAGGTTCTAGTAGGTTTGCCTGTAAATACCTTATTATTACTAGCATTATCCATATCTTCAGTAGAGAGTCTACATAGAGCATTAACCAAATGGTGCAAACCCACATCATCCAAAAACTGAGAACTCTCAAAAAGTCTTGATAACATTGATGACAAGATCGGTAAATCAGACATCATACTCTGTGTGATCACCTACAACAGAAAACACAACTTGAAAATAGAATTGATTTTAATGTTAATACACATTCTTCTTGCCGGGTTTTCCTTGAGTTTCATGCTTCAATAATATTTTCATGTTGCCCAATGAATGGCTACAAATATTATGCCTACCGATGTAAACTATTACAACAGTCAATCTGGTAGACGATAGATATCTTAACTTCTGGTTCTCCATTAATTCTTAAATATGGAATAAATAGTTTATTTATATATATATATATATATCTTTTATTTTATTAACCTACCTCAAAAATAACAGAGTGATTGATTTCATAAACTAAAAAACTATGTTAAATAAAATTTGACCCTCAACTGTGCTCAAATTGAGCAAGAGACTGATAAACAGTTAATTTTATTGACTGATGCTACCAGGTCATACAACCAGTGCTACCATGTTTTTGAAAATTATGCCTTGTTGCCAAGTAAAATCATGAAGTAAGATTCCATGAAAATGTTTAAAGATGGCATTCTTTTCCCTGTTTTTTTTTTATACACAAATAGTTTTTGGTGGCGCACCAGATTAGGTAATTCATTTGCTTGTATTGTTTTGAAACTTCCTCCTGAGGATAGCTTCAACCCCAAGATCTGTGTAAGATGTTGCAGTGTGACCAAAGTCATATTCCATGCAGTACCAAGGTAGCTTCCATGACAATGTGCAATATTAAGTAATGCTCTCATGCATTCAATGTTCTTTACAGCCATCTAAAATATAAATACATAGAACTTACTTACTATTCCCATTACATATGCTAAAATAAACTTTTCTAAATTTGTAAAATCCTTTATGGGAAAAGGGTTATGTGCTTTAAAGTGACCTCGAGGTGACAAAAAAAATTTTTTCTTTTAATATATTGTGACATATCATCCCCTTGAAAACTAATTGTGTCCCTTTACATAACCTAAATCAATCGAAAAATAATGAAACTGTACTTTTTTTATAGTCAAATCATGTTGCAGTCATGATGCTTCGATCTCCTGCTAGTTTTTTCTTGAATCTAATTCTATAAATAATTCTAAGGTTTTGATTTGATAATAACTACCAATTTTTATTACGTCAAACACCTACTGACAATATAAAAATACAAAATGTAAAATATGAAAAGAAAATATCGTTTTGTTAAACTTATGCGATATATATTAAAACTTAAGGCAAGGTAAAACTGACATCCTTACTGTTTGTTAACAGAACATATATATATATACACAATATTTATTATAAAAATTATCACCTATGTTTTTATCTGGTATTTTTACATGTTTTAACAATACATGTATGTCCACCCACATATGTTCATGATTGATAAATTAATATTTACTTATAGTTAGTCAATATTCAGTAGGTACATATAGCAATATTTATAACTAACGTCACAACGTAAAAAGAATCTTAGAAATGGCATTCCAGAAGTTCGAAAAACAAAACTTTTGGAGCCCAAATCTTTTCGAGCAGCTATTTCTATCAAAAATTAAAAGTTACTTTTTTTTTTTCCATTTGTTCTTTAATAAAAACACGAATTATATTATTACCTCGACATTGAGTATTGAAGTGAAAAGTAAAACGAGTCATTGATAACAAATATTTTAATATGGTATATCCAATGGTATAATACATGGTATTCTCAATTGCTTAAGAATTAAAAATTCCTAATTACATACAAAAAAATACTGTCAACAGAAATCTGAAATCCAAGTTTTTTTTGTTTGTTTCACACTTTATCTTTTTTATAGATCGGACAAACTAGAGAATCAAATTTGTATAAAACACTCAAAAATATATTACTTTTCATACTGAGAGTAATTTCTTAAAACAAGTTTTATTAAAGACATTTGTTGACTAGAAAATTTATTTTGAAAACAAGACAAATGCTAAAATAGTGGTACCACTTGATAAAATTTTTTTAATAATCAGTGTTGAAAATCAGTTAAACTTTTACTAAAAACTATAAAAATAAATTGATGTTTAAAGGTGAGCAGAACTCAACTCTATTTTTAGTTTTATTATCATACCAATATATTAATATTGTTCAATTTTATTATTTTCTTTCGATTCTATTTTGCTAAAATGAATCATGGTCAAGAAAAAAATCTTACTGCTCACACTTAGCCACTTTGTATTTAATCGGTCTACAAAACTAGCTGATTTAAAGAATTTTAATTCTTTTAAATACATTTTTTTTTCTGTCCAGGAAACTATTATTCAATTACCCCGATAATTTTAAAATTTTATTTAATGAAGGAGAGCTCATAGTTTCTATTTACATAATTTTAATTATAGATAAATAATTTCCTATTGCAGTAATGTAGCCTCATTTTCACTGTCCTATAAGCATTTAGATGGACGCAGTCCTGATGATTCGAAAGAATTAACAAGATTTTCATTCGCTGCTCATACTTTACAGATCCCTAAATTTCATAAATATTTTAATTCATCAAGTTTTTTCCAAGGTACTGCTCACTTGTAGAAATCTCTGCCTTCCAATTGCTTTCCTTCCGATTATGATCTCTAATCCTTTAAGTCTAATGTCAACCAGTACCTTTCTCAGTTTATGTAAGACCTTTATCTCTTGCTTTAGCTTTCTGCCTGTGGCTTTTTACCTTGCAGAAAGCAACTGATTAAAAAAAAGGTTTGAAAGCCATAATGAATGAATGTAGGAAGACCCAAAAACTTGCAATGTGAGTGTTTTGGTCTAAGGACAAAACACAGAGACATAGAAACATCGAATATCAAATTTAATTAATTTCATAAAACAAATTTTTAGCATAAAATTTTTTTTCTTCAGAAATCTTTAAGGTAATAGTTTGGGTATATTCCACTCTAAAATAGCAAGGAAAGGTTGTCAAGGTTTCTTGAAAAAAGGCCCGTTTCAAGTAATGTACAAGAAACATTAATTACTTACAACAATACTATTTCCACTTGCCAATTCATGCGACTTGTTTGTTAAATGCTCAGGAGAATTACGCTTAGTCAGCAAAACAGATAAGTTAGGAGCAATGTAATTTGCTGGTAGAGCGTTGCGACATATGCATGATATAAAAGCATCTCGACCATCATTATATCCCAGCTGTCCGCATACACTTGCAAAGACCTGGATACCTTTCAATATATGCTCTGTTGCTGTTTCATCCGTGCTAAAGAAAAACAAAGATTTTTTTAAAAAAAACAACGGTGTTTCTTTCAAAAAATTAATTTCCTCAAAAGCTTATTGCAAACAAATAATTCCCTAAAAGTATTAAGTATTTTAAACTAGTGGCTTATTAAAATTTTTACTAAACAAATGGAGCTAAATATTTTTAAAAAAAATGAAAATACTCTTTATGCATTTGAAGAGATTTTCAAACAGACCACAAACATAAGCCTGGCTTTATTCTATATTTTGTATTCCTTTTTCCCTCGCGTAATGTGTTCCTCATGTGTTCCTTGCAATGAATGTTAGTAGTGTAAGCACTTTCACCTGGTTTCATCACATCAAATTTTAGTAAATTTATTACTATAAAAAAAAGTGAGCTCTTGCTACTGCAAGAACTATTGGTTATTTAAGATAAAAACTAATAACTGGTAATAAATTTTATGTGCATTTCTTTTATTTTATGTAACTTCTAGTTACCTCAGAATACATCTATATACTTGTCATTGTAGAACATATATTCTGGAAATAGCAGATTCAAACTTCAATACTGGATTCCCCAGTTACAAACAACTTCCCTAAGTTTTCTTGGATACTCACTGCATTTTTATCAAAACCTCCAAATAAAAAACTTTCGCAACACCTTATCAATAACAATAAAACTAACCATTAGCAGTGCGAAACTAAATTTGGTTGGCTGGGGAAAGTTCAATTAATTATTTAGTACTCTATAAATCATAATTAGAAATCATATTAAAGAAAGACCAAAATGTTTTTATTTTATTTGTGTATTTATACAATAACATCAAGTTTGACTTGGTGAACTTCAATTTTTGTTTTGGGTCCTATTTTAGTCCATATGTCTAATATTTTTAAACCATCACAAATATAACTAACTTTGACTTGCATTTCACATAATTATTCATTCCCTTTCATATTTGTATTTTTTCATTAAGTAGTGAAAATAGATATTTTACCATCCTAAAAATATCTTATGTTTCCGGTGTAGCGCATGACTGTATATTCATTCCACCCAGGAGACCGCAAATTTTTTTTGTCCATAATATTGTCACCCGGAAGTTTTCTTTTTGAATGATACAAAGACGAACTCTGTTCGTCTTTGTATCATTCCAATTTACCATGCAACTTATATCACAAATGGAGGAGAGCTGCAAAACAAAAACGTGGTTTGAAACCATCATTCATGTACCAAAGATCGTTTTTTTTTTTTGTTTTGCACGTCTCAAAAAATAGGCGTATTAGTGTTTTAAGAATAAAGAAAAATAAAAGGATTTTGATAAAATAAGATGTTGATTTTAGGCCTAAAATATTTGATCATACTTGAGTCCAGTACAAAAAAAAGACTTTCAAACATCTAAAACTGTTAGTGTTCAGAAGTTATGGCGATTTTACAGGACATCATCTGCTTTTGTCAGGATTATATATTTATCTAAAGTAGGGCATTACATGAACATATGCATGCATTATAACATTAACATATGAAATCCTTCAAACATTTTGAAAAAAAAAATTGTAAGCTTCAAGATGGAGGCATCAACTACTAAACATAAAAAAGATCATCATATAGAAGTTCTAATCCTTATAAAAAAAGTTTTCTTTTTGGTTCAAAAAAAATTTTTTTTTCAAAACTCTATTTTGGACAAAACAAAATGGACAAATTTTGGACAAATTTCCTCATAAAATATTCAAACAAAAATTATCTCCCTAACAGCATTATTTCAAATTTCAAGCAATTTATGACTTAAAGTAGAATATGAAATTATTCGAAAATGCTAGTAAACATCCAGCAAAGTTCATAGAGATTTTAAAAAAAGGGGATAATATTGTAATCCGATGAGCTGAAAAAAGTTTACCTTGATTCAAGAAGCAAGGTTAATGTGGATAACATGGTCACCCAGCAACTGTCTACCATCTTATTCCACAGAGCTGACTGATCTAAAATATTAAAGCAATTATCACAACAAAAAATTTCAAGGAGGTAACCTGCAAGACCTACAACCATCAACATACACAGGCCAAAGGTTACTCTTTATTAAAAAATTATCATATAAAATATTTTTTCACTAAAAGAGAATAATAGATAGTTTACTGAAATAAAAGATGAAGGTATAAAAAGAAAAAAGTGTTTAAATGAATATGTAACAGTTTATATATAGTTTAGCATATAAAACTCTAAATGATATAAAATTTTTATAACCAAACAAGATTTAATTTTAGAATATTCAACTAACCTAATAGAGTTACAATAACTTTTTTGTTGGAGGCTTCCATAGCACTGGATTTGCCTAAAATCGTAAAAACTTAAACAATGTGGTAATTTTTTCGACATTAATCATTTTTATAACAAATGATGAACTAAAATGTTCTGAATTACCAGGTTTACGAAAAATTATGAATTCGGTTTTGCTTATATTCAAAGAAACACGGTTGGTTGTAAGCCAGTTTGTATTAGCCTTGTGAACCACAACTTATAGTATATTATATATATTGAAACCTTTCTATAGATTGTAAAAGAGTTATATATATCCAAAAAAATATATAATCTTTTATAAATAAATTTCTCAATAAGCTTGCTAATATTTAGTATTAAAGGTATAGGTATAGGTTATCAGAAAAATATTTGTTAAAGTAATTTTTTTTATTTTTCCTAACCAATATAACTAGCATGTTTCTATAGATTTTAAATCAATGAAACAATAATTGTTTATTCTTAAATATCTTAAATATCTTAAATATCTTAAATATCTACTATGCAGATCAAAACGTTTTTTTCAAGGATTTGAAGATAGCTTTGGTAATCCAAGATTTAAATGTACACTTGAAACCTCTGTTTCTTTTTAACAGAATGTTTTTTTAAAGTTTAGTGACATTTAGAAAAAAAAAAAAATAAATTAGTAATTTCATCTTTATTGCACAGAATATTGTTCCAGTCAGTGTTTTTGAAATCATTATAAAAAGACACTTTCTCATAATCTTTATTGCTTCTACGATAAAGGTTATGTTTAAGAGGAATAAAATTTTTATTAAAATCAGGGTATAGAAAGAATTATGGAAGGAGATCAGATATGGATTTAGTTATTTTGCCAGAAATAATGTTAATGCTCGTAGGGTTAGAGAACATATTATTAATTAGTGCTTGATATCTGTCTGTGATTCTCGTAAGAAGAACTTTACATGGAAGAAAGTTATACGACAAAACAAGATTTAAAAATTTGGATATATTTTCGTCGGTACTACATTTAATAAGGTCTATGTTAAAATCACCTAGAAGAACAATACTTTTATTTTCTGTTGACATTTTCTGAAGTGCTTGGGAAAGAGTGTCATTAAATTCATCTATTGACATACAAGACTGCCTATAAATACATCCAACTATTAAATTTGACTTTTTAGAGATGTTAAAGTTTGTAAGTTAAAAAATAATTTCTGGGTTTATAGTTTAGTTTATTAGATACAAAAGAGCCCCTTTGCAAGACTATTCATGTGTAAACATTATTACTTAAATTATATTTTTTAAGAAAATCTTTTAAATATAATTTGGAAGAGAAACCAAATTTTATGTCCAAATATCACTGTATCAAAATTGATGTTTATTTTCACCAGTTTATCTCTTAACTTAAAATACCTAAGCAGTACTTTTTAACATTTAACACCAGACTCCTAATGGGAATATAGCCTAACAGAAATCAATTTTATTATTATCAAAAAATTTTGAAAAGTAATCCCACATTTTTTGCAAAACAACGATAGATTTTATGTCGAAGATATATTTTTCTTGATGTCAAATAGATCCAATTATTGTTATTGGTTTCACAGAAAGATGGTAAAAAACTCACAAAACATGAACTCAATAAAACAATGATGGCATCACTTAAAGTCATGGCCTGAAGACACCATAAAAATAGATTTTTACTCAGGACTGCCAATATTGCTAAGGCCAAATAGTTAATAAATGGCTTCTACTTATAACTACTTTATAGCTACTTCATTACTTTATTTAACTACTCATACTTCTTAATGTCTTAAAATGGTTGGTATAATTCTCATGGTTTATGTTGATATTACCAAACTGTATCTAACTCAATATCCAAGGGTTATGATTGATTATAACAAAAACACAACTATCTATATCTAAATCAGCATGCAAAGATTGTTAATACTTGTTCAAATATTACCAACTACCAGATACTCATAATTCTAGGTTATTTTCCAAAATCTTTGTAAAAATATCAACCCACCTGTATCTGACTCAACATCCAAGGGTTGTGAATGTTTAAATGATTCCGCACCAATCCCTGTTTTGTCTTGATGTTCGACGTCTTTAACCTCAATGTTTGTATCAGAACGTTTCTTCATAGACTCACGTTTAAGAATTAATACGTCAATAGAGGTACATATCTGAAGAACAGTTGAGTAAAGCAACTGCATTCCATAAGATTCGCTGACGTTTATGTTTTCGTTTTTATAATCCAGCTGCTCAAGGCTAAATAAACATTAATGTATTTAACCACTAGTGTCAGTTAAGCAGTACATAATAGTTTTTTTAACTATTTCACTTATTTTATAAATTATAGATTAGACTCAAATGAAAAGCCTAGAGAACTTAAACAAAATAAGTGCAATATTGTTTAAATCGTACGGCTCAAATTTTAAAATAATTTTTATATTATCTTTAAATCCAGTAGATTATGTTGCAATCTGGCCTTTCTTTTAAGATGCTAGAAATTAATGCCAATTTCGGATTCAAAAACCTCAATTTAATAGCACCACATTCACATTTATGAATAATTTAATGATTTAAATGGTGGTCTAAACACAAATCCCTCCCCTCCTACCCTATGATAAGGAATAAGACCATATTTTTGAAATTATATTTTTTTGAGAAAGTTTTTTTTTTCTTAATTTTGTATAAGGGAGATTACCTATTTCATATTTTCATTCACAAGGAGTTAATATTTTACTACATCTTCAACCAAGTAACATTTAAAAAATAAAAATACATTTTCTGTTTTAAAAGTATTAATTTAAGAAGAGAATTTCAATGGACCGCTTTTGTACATTCGGCGATATAAACATCTAAACAAAGCTGAGGCATAAAAATTGTGGCGATAGGAGGAGTCTTTCAGATGGAAGCAGGTGGCATTTTAAAATTTTAACTATGAGAGAACCCCCAATGAGTGAAATTTTTGGATGATTGGCCACTGATAATTCCATGATACGTAATTTTAAAAGGTCTAACACTTACTATATCGCTTTAGGGACAGCAGTCAGTGCGAGGTTAGTAACTGGTATCCAAACATTATTGTAAATGAAACCAGAATGATTACTACACTTTTCTGTTGGTGAACTAGTTCCGTTAGAATTGCTAGATGCAGCTTGCGATGTTTCATTCATGAATAAGGATTGAACGAACATACCAAGTGCCTTGCAAATCTGATGAAAGATCTTTGTTGAATGTTCTTGCATATCGTAGTACACACAGAAAGACCTAAGTGGAAAAATTTTAAGATTAGAACTTTTATTGTTTACAAAAAATATATATATATGTGTATATATATA
>JAUZNK010003569.1:0-10852 GCA_035046665.1 Euphysa ruthae | reverse complement strand
TAGGATGTGAAACAAAGAATATACAATCCTGACTACCTTACTTATCTTGGAATAGCATTGTCTTTGGCAATTTTATTGATCGTGTTTGTTGTATTCTTTTGTTTAAGGTATTTTTATGAGTTTTTTTTTTTTTTTCACTGAGGATCAACCAGCATTATTATTGGGAGGTATGGCTGTCAGTTCTTTGACTTTCTAAAAACTTAATATTTTTTTCTAAAATTTAGTGGGAAGCTGTGATAAAATTTAGGTTGAAAGGGACAATATTTCATTTTTGAAAAATCATGTGATTTTAGGCCTTAAAATGAAGTTATTAAGAGTTTTTTTTTTTTAATATTTTAACAAGTCTGTTATTAGGTAAAACATGATATAATAAAATTGATGATAGATTTTTTTATTTTTAAAAATTTAGTTATATTGAATTTCTTAATTCGATGACGTAAACACTGAACTGCGAAACAAAAACATATTACGTTATAATATATATTTTCAATATATGCTTGCTCATAACAAAAGTAAAAATGTATCCCCAAAAATTGATATATCACTGGAATATAATGCTAGATATTTTTTTAAGCTTAAATGTAAATAACCCAGTAATTTTTAGGTAGAGGTACATTAATAATAATTATTATTATTATTAATTATTATTAATAATTATTAATAAATAGCATGCTGATTTAATTGAGCAAAAACATTGATGCAGAAAGTCCTCTAAAATATTCCTTGTTTTTGTTTTTTTTTCTTATCCTTCGAATTTTATAGCAAGAGTGGAATTGCTACTATTTTATTCAGATTGAGTTTTGCTCAATAAAATGCAATGTCATATCTTCGAAAGATGTAAGAATCTTCAAAAATAGCTGGGATCAAAACGTTAAATACTAAATGTTGTTTAATTTAAAGCTATAAAATATTTTAAATAATTATTAACTGTTTGTTTGAATTTGTGGGACACATAATATCTTATCAGGGCATCATTTTATTGTTTGAAATTTTCTGAGTAAATTCAACTTTATAATGTCATTAAAAATGCTGTAAAAATGCTGTTTTTAGCCAACTTAAATCCAACTCGAATTCGATTCACAAGAATTTAGTTTTTGCAGCACTCCTTGCACAACTTGTGTTTATATTGGCTATCAATCGAACAAGTATTGGAGAGGTATTTTGTTTTTAAAGTATTAATTTCTGTTTATTGCTGTTCTGGAAATGGTCTGCATTTTATAGACTTTTCAAAATTTTAATTCCGTTTTTGGAATTTGAACTCACGGGTTTTCAGACTTGTATTTACAGCTTTCAAGGTTTCAACGACATCATCATCATGTTTTTCATAGAAGCCTTTATTTTTTGTTTTACCTTATTTAAATTAGCATTAGGAAGGTCATTCAGCTGTAAAAACCTGGGTGCAACACTATCAAATGATCATATGGATGGTGGTATGTCAAGACTCTTAAGTCATACTTAACCCACTCAACATAAGGCGGAATTCATCTTGTATTTTAACTGCAATTAATTAATTATTATACTAAGTAAGGCATTTTTTAAGTCAATGCTAATTAAAGTCGATAAAATATACAATGTATTTAAATGTAAGCAATAACGGAATCTGTAAAATAATTGGGTCAGGAATTTTCATTTTCTCGTCACAAACATTAAAATGGACTTTTTGTGGTATTTGCCGATTTGGGCTTAAGTTCTTCAAATGCTGACAATTTTAAAATTTTTTAGCTAAAATTGTCGATATACCATGAACATTTATTCTAAATTTGAATATTTTGCAAATGTTTTTGTTACTTTTACAAAAAGTGGGATGGAATATGCCTGTGAAATTTTGTTTTATTCTGAATTTTTTGGTTAATTTTCGATGCAATGTCTCAAAATTTACCCTGACACTCACTTTTGACCCAACTTTCATGTCAAAAAGGTAAAGAGATTTTGACAGGAAAATTGATGAAATTGGGGATTTCAAACAGTTATAACTTTGAAATTGTAACAACTATTGAGACAAATGAGACCTTTTTGGAAATTGTATATACTGTTTTCATTTGATACATATAGTTTTTCTGTAACTTGTAAACAATTAAAATTTCAGCTATCTGCTAACTTCAAGTATGAGCACTCGTTTAAAATTAGAAATTCTATGATTCTTGAAAAACAATTAAATTGGCATTAAATTGGCTCAACTAATTTGAGTTTTTGCTCATATATACAAAAAAAAAAGAAATAAAAGGAGTTAGAGCCTGCAGTTGACTACTTCTAAATGTAAAATATATGTGTTTGCGAAATTAGTATATAAGCAAGGTCAAAGAATGGGTGATGTGTTTCCATGTCCATGATATTTGTAAAACAAATTTGATTTTATGAATATTTAAGGACATGTTTTGAGACCCTCATTTTGTAACTTAAATTTATAGAAAATCTTATTTTGTCTAGAATGGCTGTCGGATTGTGGCTATCATCATCCACTACTTTTTCACATGCACATTCTCATGGTTGCTTGTAGAAGCGTTACATATGTATAGAATGATCTTAGAACCACGTGATATTAATTATGGTCAAATGATGTTTTATTATTTCATTGGGTGGGGTGCACCGGTAATGGTTGTAGGTGTTACGGCTGGCTTGAAACCAAAAGGATATGGTAATTCTGAGTTGTAAGTAATACTTTTAGTCTCTGTCAAGTATCTGATGAAATTTAGGTATTTAAAATTTTTTCCATGGAATATAACTCCATCATCACCACCCATAAATGTTCTGGAACCAAGTAGTATCCAAGTATATATTACGTTTTGTCCGAGCAGTTTAAAACTATGAGATAACCGGATCAAATACAAAATAGAGATTTATACTAGTTATCCTGGTAATATTATTCAAATTTTTTTTTTTTTTTTTTTTTTTTTTTTTTTTTTTTTTTTTTTTTTTTTGTATTATGGCCACCGTTGATAATGACAATAATAATGGATAAATTATTATTTAATTATCAAGGTAAATTTTTTTGACTACGTATGGCAATTACTATGACATAATCTTAAAATATAAGATCTGTTTTGCATTTTACACGTAGTTTTAAAAATTTGATATCTATGGAAACAATAAAGCTTTTTCAATAAAATAAAAAAAATTTTTGTCTCTTTCATCTGAAACCAACTTTTCAAAATATTTTATGATTGGTTTAGTAAAATAGCAGTCAAATTTATCACTATTTTCTTCATGTCAGTTTGCCCACAGATAATATGCAGAACGTCATTTATTGTTTATGGTCTCAGGTTCAATAGCAATTTTTACATTTAACTTTTGAACTTTTATAAAAATTCTCTGTAAAAAATTTCTAAATTCTTATTCAAATATTATTGTTACAGTCACAATCCAATTCACAAAAAAAAAGAAAAAATAAAAAAAATAAAAAGTTTAAATTTAATGGAATTGTGAAATTTATTTTACATGCACCCTTAAAATAGTTTTTTTGATTTTTTTATGTTTAATTTTAGTTGTTGGGTTTCGATTAAAGACCCTGAAATTCTCTGGACATTTTTCTCACCCATCATAGCCATCATCGCTGGTAACATTCTCCTTATGATAGCTGTATTATTCGCCAGTTGTGAAAAACAAACTGATAAAAGAAAAACAAAGATCTACGCAATTAGATTCAGACTGTTGATATCTTTTATTTTTTTGCCTCTTCTTGGTGCGATGGTTGTTGCTGCTGTTATTGCTGTTTCGTTTGAGCATCATTTGATTGTCTACATTTTTCCAGGTTCTTGTGTTTTAACAGCATTATATGTAATTGTGTTTTACACTTGTTTAAATCGGAAAGTGAGAAGAGAACTTTACAATGCCTATATTCGGAGAAAAACTGGAGATAAGACTTATGGTATTAAATCGAAGAAGAAATATGTAATTACTTTTCTTATATAATAACTTCCCATTTACTTTAACAGAATTCTATTTTTTTTTTTTAATGAACAACCCAGTTTTAAGATTCCCACAAATTTTGCTAATAAAAAGGTGAGGAAATCACGTTAGGACCTATTTATGTTAGAAGAGATTTTAACCAATAATTTTAAGGGGTTTAGGTTAGTTTGTAAAGCCCTGATAAATTGAAATATGATTTTTTCTTATTGAGTAATTATTAATTGGACTGGATATGTTTTGGTATCACAAGCATAGAGCTTTGAAGATGGTCTTAGCTGGATTTTTCCCTGCAACAGCACGATAAACGATTGAATTTGACTAGAGAGGTAACGCGCGAGACGCGTCACGCCGTGAAATTTCTAAAGCAAATTTCTGTGAAAATTTTGCAGAATATCTTAAATATTCTTCATGATGTTTTTTTGATCGAAATTATATATTGTAAAGATTCAATTTATTTATGCACCTTTTTATAATTATTTACATATATTAACGCGTATATTAACATATATAAAATTTAAAATAGCATAAGGACTCCTCATAGCCAAAAAATTCAAAGATATGGTATGAACGTTAAATTCTACTTTATTTGTATATTCTACTTAGAAACCTTCTTTGGGACGCTTGCTAAATGATGATAGAGGTCAACTTATGTCTGAAAAATACCGTGCAACGTTGCAAGCATTTAATATTCCCACCTCTTCTACAACAGACAGTAGCGACACAGATGGTAGAAGATTAGCACGTAAACGTGTGGCTGTTGACGACACCACAGGTAAAAAATCTTTTACTGCAAATACACAATTTGTGGTTACTTTGTAACATGTTGAATAGCCAAAAACGTAATATGCTGGTGAAAGAAACAAGGTTTTTTTTTAAAGTTATTTTATCAACTCTTGATATCAACTATAATACACTTCCCATTCTCATTCATCACCAAAATCGGCTCAGCTGTGTAGAATTTGTCGAGTAAAGAGTTAAAAAGTAAAATAGAAATGTTTGACTAGAGCGATGAATTCACGTCAGTCAAGCTACCGGTGCCACCAAATAGTTAGTGATTTCATGTTTTTTTTTTTTTTAATAGATTTTCCTACAACAAACAATGACTCATCAGATTCTTCAGATGATGAAAGCAGAATGCGCAGAAGAAGAAAGAATACTGTGGATTCATCTGAGTCCGATTCAGAAAATAGTTCAGGTGATTTTCTTTTTATTTTAATGCCAAATATTTTGTTTACATGGACCATAATTTTTTACTAATTTTTTGCATTAGTATGCTTTATATGTCATCAAATCAGGCTTTCTAGTATGCAAGCTATCTGATATTGTTTCTAATTTATTTTATCAAAAATTCTTTTCTTAGATATGTTCATTCAGCAATAAAGCTTAATCAACGTTCTATTAATTTATTTTAGGTAAATGGCTACTTGATTATGGCAAATAGGAGTTTGGCAAATAGAAGTTACTTAGTCAAAACGATATCTACCTATCCGCACATTGTTTAGTAGACTGTAATTTGTTTTTAGGTAATGATTTTGCTGTAACGCCAGATACTAAACGTACTCCTCAAAAATATCCAAAACAGCACCAAAACAGCATGAACGTGGAATGGAAACAAGCTAATCAGAAAAAGCTCATCAAGCAAAGTGAGTATAAGACTAAGGTTCTAAATCCAGAAATAAAAGAAAGAACAAATCTAGATATTTTTCCCTGCTTTAAAAAACACTAAGGCTAATTCTAACAATTTTTTGTACTTTTTCCAAATATTTCTTTTTTGTTGTTGTACATATGCGATCAAAAAATATCAGTCACTTTTGATTTTTAAGCAATAAAATGTGGAGGTTTATTTTTGCGATTAAGTTCAAAAACGACGAGAAATGATACCCACAAAATTTCATCTAGGCAAATAATATATAACACAAATCATGTAATGGACTTTGCTCTACTTGTTAATAGAAAAATCCATGCAATTTGTAACCTTGTATGCTTTATTTTATATTCTGTTTTTATTTTTATTTATTTTGTTTTTATTTTAAACTGCAATAAAAAATTAATATTTATTCATGGAAATCGTCCTGGAAATTTCATAAAATAATTTAAGTTAATTCTAGTTCTTCGTTTCTGGAAATTGTAGTTTGAGGAACCCAGATAAAATTTTTATTCATCCTTATATTTTGAACTGAAAATTTGGAGAAGCAATAAATGTGTTTTCAAACAAAAATAATGTTTTAAGGATCGCGATCTAATTTAATTATTGCTAAAGTTTTCACAAAATCTATAAATTTTTTATAAATTATGCATGTCTAAATTGTTGGCAATTCCACCAGCTATTTCCATATCCTATGGCTTTGGAAGCCTCCTAAATCATAATGAAGTTCTAAAGTAAATTTCCTAGTACTATCAAAGAATTCATGTTGAAATTTCATAGTACATTTTTTTCCTTATAAGACTAGAATTTACACTTAGACATTGGTGAGGGAAAATGGCCAAAATATCCTAAAGTCGGAGAAAATCTTTTTTTTTCTAAAAGTTTACACAAACATTAAAATAGTCGGTATTATTAAATAGACCTGATATAATAAGGGGGGTTAATTATCAAAAGTTCTTATATATATATTAATTAATATTAAAATATTTTTAGCGTACGCATCAGATGGTCCAATGCATTCAACTCCTTCAGGTTTGTTTTACACAGCCATACATACATACAGCCATACATACATACAGCCATACATACATACAGCCATAGCCATAGCCATAGCATGGTTTAGTAGCAATTCCATGATTGCTAATCCTGCAAAATTTTAGTATTTGATCATTGATGACAGGGTGACTCAGTTACTCGTATATTATTTGTTGGTCATGTTGTTCAAAATTCATCGACAGTTAAACTTGATATAATTATTGATGACCTCCTTAATTTTCTTCCTCATTGTGAAGCAATGTGCAAAATTGTAGGCCATCGTTCTATAGTTCTTAATTGTATACATAAATAGTCTAAGTCAAGAAAAGGCCACTCATCTGGGAAATTATCAATTTGATGCTTAAACGTGCCTTACAAATCATACTCAATAATCCACAAATTCCTTTTGATGAGGCTTTAAACGTAACTGGATCCAAAACTATACATCATAGGAACCTTGATTTTCTCTTGATAGAAGTTATCAAATCTTTAAATTTGTTGAATCTTACTTTTATGCAAGATATATTTGTAATAAAAACTTCCTCATAAAACTTTAGAGCAGGTTGCATTCTTAAACCTCCTGAAATCCTACGTAACACCATAAAGTTTAAACTCACTTGAGATGTCCACACTTATACACTGTAAAAGCAAAATTTGTAGACAATAAGTTTTAAATATTTATTTATAATTAATCTTACTTACTTACTGCATACTTACTTAGTTAATACTTAGTTTACCATGAGAGTGATCTCTGTTTTGTAGTATGATTTCATGCAGAATACTTTAAATGCTGAGTACATTTGATTCCAATATTATAAACGTTTATTTTCTGTATAGAGTCTGATGCTTCTGAACGGCGCTACAAGCCTGGTTTTTCACCAACGAAAGTAGCCGCACCTTATTTGTCAGCTATTCAATCAGAAAGTGACCGTAACATGGAAGAAGGTACTCGATCAAGAGGTCCTCCGATAAAACAAAATAGTTCTTCATCTGAGGCTAGCACTACAAGGTATTGTAATTTAAACATGTCACCCTCTCCTTGGACTTTTTTTGAAAACTAAACATTTAACTGTTTAACTTACCGTAATAAGCGATGGTTCCTATTATGAACAGTCCGTTGTTCTCGATTAAGTTCTTTAACACAAAATCTCTTAAGTATGTAATGTTTCATAATAAAAATACTTGAGAAATTTTAAATTCGATAAAAATCTTTAACATGTCATCAAATAACTTTGAATACATTTACAAAAAATTTTAATATTCTTTAGTTTATTAAGGTCGTCTTTAATTGTTTTAATTGCTGTCTAGCAAAAACGAGCCTGTTAGTATCCTCAAGAAGAAGTCAAAATATGAAGCTGGACGTAAAAAAATGAAAATACGTGTTAAAGACAGTACAAGGCGTCCGCTTATGTCAAACAATGAAACAATAGAGTAAGTCTATATTTTTTTTTAGTTAGAGATACGTGCATTTTACTTTACTACTTAATTGGCTATATGACTGTGAAGTCCTAAAGTTTTTAAGTGAAGCAAGTTACTCCATTATTTTCAAGGAATGTAATTTTTCCTAACTTTTATGAAGGACTAAGACTGAACATTTTTTTTTGAATTTTACAAAATTTTTCCGTGGGTAAAGCAATTCTCAGCATGAGCTAATTTTTTTGGGGGGGAAACTTTTATATTTTGTGGATATTTTGAACCGTTAAATATTTTTATGCAAACACCAAGTGGAAAATAAGATGTTATGATAAAATACGGACTAGGTTTTTTGATTTACATAACAGAATATATATTTTACAGACCGGAATATCAATTTTATAGAGCAGATTTTTGAATTTTTTTAAACACATGAAAAACCAAATCCTGTAATATCAAATCTCTAATGACGCAATAAATTTCTCCCAACATCTCCCAACTTTTCATAACTTTATTTTTTCCACCGGATTCCCGACCAAACTCAATAATTGAGGTTATTTTGATGATATTTTGTTTTGATTTAGAAATTTTTTAAATATATTTATTTTCGTTCTTATTTTTAAAGCTTTATTTGTAAAACCTTTATTCAAACAGTCCTAACTATAAAATAAATACATTGAAATTGTGTTATCAAGATGCACTTACTTCTTTCGTTTAAAAAAAAAAAAAAAAAAAAAAAAACTTTCTCGTCATGCTTTGGTAAAAGGTATTAAGTAGCATTATCTCGAGAAATACTTAAAATTGAAGAAAAAGTGGTCCACGCAGAGATATTTTTAGTATAAAAACGAAATACATTTTTAAAAATTATTTCTCAAGTGGAAAAGGCTTATAAAATGTTTTTTTGGGAATATTTTTAATTGATCTTTTTGCACGCTACCTTTTACCAAACCACGGAAGAATAGGTTTACTTGTAATTGTAATAAATAGACCAAGTAATTATTCTACCAACTCATTTCCAAGCACATAAAACTTTGACAAAAAAAACGAAAAAAAAAAAAGTCGAGTTTAACCGGAATAACTGGCCGTGGGCACTTTATGACCACCCCCCAACCCCTCCCCTCCCACCCCCTAGTGCATCACAAATCAAAAAAATCCCGGTTTTAATAGGGCTAAGGTATGAAAAAAGTTAATGTATAAATTATTGAGTTTTGATAATCTTGTTTAGATTCAACGATTCTCAGGTTTAATCAGCAGTCATGGGTTCGTTTGGAACATTAAAAAATTAGACGAGGATTCGACTATGTCATCGTTGGATGATATAGCACAGTTAGAGATCATACTTTAATAAACTTTTTTATACAGAAATATTTTTTAATTGCACGTTCACACACACAATGCTAAAATGAAGAATGACCCGTTGAAGTTGTTATAAGTGTTGGTCACCAAGACACTTAAAAACTGAAAAAGAAATGTGTATAAATTATTAGAATTAAACACTAGAAAATTATTTAAAGCTTAGTTTTCATAAATTGAATATTTTATTTATTGATTTTGTTAGATGTGTTGATAATTTTTGGAGATTTTTGTATGATTGAATAGGATGATTTTTATGTTATACAACAGAAACATCTAACTAAAATTGCTAAAAAAACAAGTGTGTAACAGAACCAAAGATCAATTGGTAAGCTCGTCAAATGCGACCAGTGGTTTGAACCTGTAGTTATAACTGTTCTTATTAAAAATTCAATATTGAGAAAATTTAGCTAGCGACTATATTATTTAAAAAAAAAATAATAAATAAAAAAACTAAAACGCTTAAGTAACATGCTTGTTAAACTTATTTTGAAAGCTTATATTTTGTGGTATCTAATTTTACATTCGGTTTTGTTTCAGATTAACTCATTAACAACCTAATAAATTCTGAAGGTTAAAATGATTACATCTATTCATATAATATATATATAAATTATTTATCATAAGTATTAATGAAGAACACTGTGTCTATTTTTTGTACCCATCTTTACCTCCGGAAACGCGAGGTTTTTTTTTTTTTTTTTCTAAATAAAATTCCTACACTTATACTACAATTAAAGGTAAAATTCAAAAACCCTAGAGCCAACATATATTTTTTTGAAAATCGAAAAAAAAACTTGGTTGTCACACACTATAATACCACAGGGGCAATATTTTCTTGTAGAATCCTTACCCTGAAATAAAATTCCCTAACAGATTCCTCGCTTGTGCTCAGATTGGGAAGGTATCAGCTAGAATTGAACTATGTGTGAAGCAATCTATTTCAAAGAACAATTACTGAGCCACAATAAAATTAAACGTATGTAAATGTACGTATTTGGGCGTTTATTTAAGTTTTTACTATTTTATTGACGATATTTTACTTTTATATAAACTTGTATATCTTATTTTAATACATAAAATATCGTGACAGAATTTTTCGTTTTTTTCAATGTATATTGATATTATTGTCAAGAACCGTAATTATTTCCCCTATGGCTATTAAAAGGAATTGAATGAAAATTTAATACATATGAGATTTATAGTTAAATGTGTTTTTGTTAAACTGACGACTTTATAATTTCTTGTGAGACTTGAAATTCTCCTTGATTTGGACAAAAAGAGACATAAAAATTTTTTTGAGAGAAGTGCAACAAAAAATTAGATCAGTGTAAAGTTTTTTGAAAAAAAAAAAAAAAAGCTTTTAAAGAGATGTTTTAAAACGCATGTCATGAAAAATCGAAAAATTATCAATGATAAATTGTACTACAAAATAAAGCCTACCGATTCACCTGCACCACGATTTTACGGTTTACCCAAAATTCATAAAAACAATACTCC
>JAUZNK010003568.1:0-10854 GCA_035046665.1 Euphysa ruthae | reverse complement strand
CCAAACTTAGATTTTTATATAGAAAACAATCTTTCTTAACACCAGCCTTAAAGCGTGCCCTATGCAATGCTCTGATTGAACTTCATTTTGACTATGCCTGGTATTTAGGCCTCAACGAATCACTTAAATTCCGTTTGAAATATGCACAAAATAAATGCATGCGATTTTGTTTAAATATTAATAGTCGTGCCCATATTGGTACTGAGCAGTATGGGGCCATAATTTGGCTGCCTGTTGATATGAGGGTTAATCAGGCTATTGTTGTACACGCATTTAAGTTCTGCAGTATACCCAAAAAAAAAATCTTTAAAATTTCTGAAAACAGAAAAATCCCGTTACGAAACAGCCATCTAAAGCTAGATAAACCCTTCAGAAGATCTACTATGGGAAAAATTGTCTGCCATCAAAACGTCCCATTATATGGAACAGGCTGTCTAATGAAATAAAATCATTCAAAAACTATAACGTATTTAAACATAAGATCAAAGAGACATTTCTTACCTCTTTAGATATAGTTCGTAGACCTAATAAATATAGATAATAATTCTAAGTTTTTTTGTTTTTTTTTTGTTGTTTTTTCTTTTTTAACAATGCTTCGACTTAATCTGTTTTTGTGTGTGATGTATAACGGCACCACAAAGGAAATATTGTTGTGACAAACAATTTTTATGCCTATCCTTGCCACCATTTGTTTTTATCTTAGTGTTCTTTTATATTCTTTTTTCTGTTGTCTTGTAATTTTCATAGCTAATGTAAGTAATAAATACTTACGTACTTACTTACTTACTCACATACGCGTATAAAACCATTCTAGCCTACATTAGTATTTGCTAATTGTTTATGTACGTGAAATGTTCCTGGCTGCTTATTTTGTATTTTTCTTCTTTTGTTTTCTGTCTCTTCATCTTATTTTTGCTTGTGCTACTTCACTTTCCCTGATTTACCCAAGACAATTTGTATGTTTTCTTTGAACGAAACGCACTGTGTCTTTCTTTTAGGTAGCAAAACAGTTAAAAGGTCAAACAAAAATTTTAGACTTTTTATTATGAAATTTTAACTTATTACGACAGCCAACTCCTTTAAAATAGTTATTTTAAATAATTGCTTGAAAATTACTTTTATATTATAATAAATTAATAATAAATTTATTAATAAATAAAAATTAGTAAATAAATTAAAAAAAAAATTAAGAATAAAAATATAAATTATTAAATAAATTGCATTGCAAAGTATTTTTAAACCTACAACCTACAATTTTTTAATACTAAAATCAATGGAATTTATAACGGTCGCCCATAGTGATGGGCACATATTTCAGGGCCTGTATTGATGACGGACGACAATGAAAATTTTATTATATACCTACCATTTCTTTTAGTTTATCTGAAATTTAATTTTTATACATTATGCTATATCGTTGTAACTTTTATCTAAACAGTACTATCCATTTGTATAGTGAACTAAAATAAGGTACTTCTGGAGGCTTTAAAAAAAGTTAACCATTCGCAAAATTTATAATATCTACTTTATTTCACATTTTCAAATTAGATCAAATTAACGTCTTAGTACGTAGGTTAATTTGAATTTGAATTTGAATTTTACAAAATCTGCTTCTCTATAATAATGCTCTTAAATAACATGTGTAACAATCCTTAAATTATTTTACAAATTTTTCAACAAGCATTTTCATTCTCTCCACTTTGCTAGTCACCATCAAAGAGCAAAAAAAGACTTGAAGGGACACTATCGATATTTTAACGTTTTTCTTTTTTTAACGTACGTTGTCAAGAAGTTCTCGGTCAAAGTTAGAGCGCTCGCTTAGCATACGAGAGGTACAGGGATCGATGCCCCGATTTTTTTTATTTTTTCTCTTAATTTTCTGAAGATAGAAAATTTTACCATACGTTGGCAAGTACACCAAAACCCAACCAGTGGGCCCTTCTATATTAAATAAATTCGAAAATCTATTTGTTTTGATGTTGGCGCCACGTTAAAATAATGGAAAAAGCGAATCCTCAAATTTTTTTTTAATTTTCAAGACTTCTTTTTAAATGCTGTACGCACCAAATAACCAAATCTTGGCAGGTATACAGCTAGATTCTTCATATCAGCTTAAAAATAACATTCGGCAGTATACTTTGCTGCTATTTTTCAGTACTCTACTTTTTTTATTATTTATTATGATATCTGATGTACTCATATCTGATGAGCCTAAAAGGTACATATAATTAGTTTAATCATAACGGTTATTTTTAAGGAAATAAAAACAAGTAAACCTTCGAGTTAGCGGAGCTCGTTATATAATTTTCGTGGACTAATACGTATAATTACTCAGTAACTTTGTATATTTTAACAAGTTATTATTAGAACAATTTTTAACGATGACTTGTCAACAAGCCGTGCTTAAATAAGCGATTAAATTGAATTTATAAGGAAATTGGCGTAATATAACACGTACACCAATCATTCACTGAAGGCATTAAAATATGCCATTTTACTGAATTGATAAGAGGTATGATAATAATTTCAAGAGGCCAACAGAATAATTTTACTCATAAACGATTGCAAATCACAGACAAGGAAGGATGTATATACATATTACGATATCTTCAATGAATTTACAAAAATTAGAACGTATAAAATACAAAAACTTACAATAAATACATATTGAAGCAATGTTACCAAAACATTGCAATTTAAAAAAAGTAGATAAAAATTAGAAAAATTATTTTAATCTCAACTTGTAAACTTATAAACAAAACTTATATCATTTATAAGGACATAGATGGTGATTGGGGAATGATTAACTTCTGTAATTTGTAACCCATTTATTAAACAAAAAGTTTTGTAGATTAAATAGTAAAGCGCACGCTTAGCATGCGAGAAATACTCCAATCGATACCCTGGTCATCCAAATTTCTTTTTACTTGTTTTGTGATTTCTTGTTAAATGCACAAACTGGCCAAATCTTGGCGGGCGTAATGTAATGTAAAACTGGTTTACATTAATGATAATATCAATTAGTTTTTTTTACGGAGTCAAGTTGGCTAACTTTATGTTTTTTATAAAGTTTTTAAAACGTTTAGCAAAAATAACTCTGAAAAAATTACCTGCCTATTCCCTAAAATCCTTTTTGTCTGAAATACTATGAAAGACTTTTTAAATTAAAGCGACAATACTATAATTGTCAGGTGAACTATGGAAGACTCTCTAGCTATAATGTCACTTTAATAATAAAGTATTGCACATAAAAGTATTGTACACACTTTATATTGTCAGGCTACTTGTATATCAGTTGCTCATTACAGTAGGGCTAATAACATAACAATGCCGTGCTGCAGCAAATTGAACCATCTGTCAAACGGAGTAATAGGTTGAGTCGACTGTACTTGTAGCTTGGTTTGGTTTGACAGTATTTAATTATTTGCCATTCTCTGGCTGTTTATCATGGAAAAGAATTTTGTAAACCGTGTGTAAGTAAGTAACCATAGAGAGTTTATCAACCGTACCACGTGAAATTTCGTCAGCATTGATTAATGCAGGAACACCGGCAGAACTGTAATAAAATATGCAGCACCTGGTTATATCTTATTAATAATAATTATATTGATAATAAACAATAACAATATGTTCATTTTTCTTATCGTTTTATAAAATATCAATGTTCAAGTTATAAATTTTACCGCCGGTAAATGCATGAATTGGTTGTTTGAACCGTGTTTAATAAGGTTATGTGGGGACCATTAAAATTAACAAGGTGCGCAGTTTTTGATAATGATAAACAATACTCTTGAGCTGCTTTTAGAAAGCTTCTGAACTGAAACGGTTTCGGTTGTCTGGAAAATGATAATATAATACCGTATTTACTTCCTGCCCCCATCCCATCCCTCCTGTGAAATGTTGTTAAAATGCATATTATCATATTCGAGAATGATTACTTACCTTGCCGCATTGATGGCCATTTCAAAGTTTTTCTTAGCATCATCAGCACTAACATCCTCTGGTTTGATAGCTTCAGTACCAAGAAAATAATGCATGAGGGCACATATAGCAATTCCGTCCGCCCAGCTTGTTGTGAAATTGGTGACGTCTACCGACTATATTATAATAAAATTAAAAAGATACAGCACATTTCAGTTATGGCAACTTTGAACCAGCAAAATAATCTTGCTATGATATCTTTATAACACTTTCTACCCCAAATTTTTCGAATAAATAAGCTTTCTAATGAGCCAAATTTTCCATTATCTTACCTGCATATCTTTTGCAAAAAAATTGTTTTTAGGAAACTGGGTATTATTCAGAAAAATATGATACTTTGAAACCAAATTCAAAAAAATTCTAAGATTCTCATGTGAATCTTATCTTAAAGAATATATTACATTTTTGAAAGAAAAAAAAATGTTTTTCGACGAAATAAGCTTCATGACGTTTTATTCCAGAAAGATTGTATGCTGAGCGAAATCAGAAAAATATAGACTTTTATATCTCTTTATATTTAATATTTTTGTAATTAGAAAACACTAACAGAATTGGATAAGGGTTAGAACCGCACTTTCCATGAAGGGGAATTTAAAACACACGTCTAGTTTTCTTAACATCCCTACTAATCCTAGTGCTTGACAGACTGGCGACCTTATTGTGCAAAATTTAAAGATTGGTGTTGTAAAACGCAAGGTATTTGGACCGCTATTATTCTGTAAAATGTTTCTGCTTTATAACACATGAAACGGCTTGCATAACCTTTTGGGGGTGATAGGGGCTTCTAAACTCGGGCCTGAGAGCCGGCGTAGACTGTCATGGCGTCTCCCAGGGGTTAGTGGGGATTTACAATCCAAAATGGGAGGGTCTTAAGACCTCTAGGCGCCTTCCTTACCCACATATATATTTGGGCAAATACTAATGTAGGCGAAAGGTTTCATGTACTTAAACAATTGGACAAAAGCAAATCTACAACAGGGCAGTTTCCAGTAGATTATATAAACGGTAACTGTAAATTTACATTCTCTACTGTACGCAGCTAATGGTTGTTTTTCAATCAGAGGCGTGTCATGTCAGTTTATACTAAACGATGAAGGCAGATAATAGATGTCCGTAGATAAAAGTCAACAACTTACGACTATGTCACAAAAAATACGTCGAAATTCATTTAGAGACTTCTCTGATTAGGGTACATCGCGATATATAATCCCACCATGAATAAGAAGGAAATGCTGAATGAAGATATCGTGTAAATACTCGCTGTGAATGTGGCCCTAACGGAAGTAGCTAAAAACATCCTTGATGACACTATTTCAGAAGCTGTTAAAGAAGCATTTCCAGCCTCCTGCATTTATAAAGAACATCTTTGATTGGTCCATCCCAAAACCTGTTAAAAAAAGGTTGATGAAGCCTCTCCGCCCTTCTGGATTAAAGCCGCGTAACAAGAAGGAAAACTCAAAATGAAACTAAATCCGGACGCATACTACGCTCGAGTTTTCGACAACACCCCAGCGCTCTACCTAGACTGGAGCTACAACAACAAAGGAGATACAACCGTCTGGAAGGAGACAGAGGAATGTGTCGGTGACCTGTAGCCGGTAGAAAGAGGGCCGAATATCATAAACGACGTCGTGGTATATTGGGTCTCATTTGAAAAAGAAGATCTTAGAGTAACCATAGACAAGGCCTTGAAAGTGTTAGAAGTTTTGGATCCAGACAAACACTACAAGTTATTCACTGTTGTAGGTAAGTCAGCTAAAGAAATTCTAGCTCCAATGTCCGAAGAAGAAGGTGTATCTCATCACCGTATTAAGGGGTAAACTGTTGTTTGCTGGGATCAGCTCAGAGCCGGAATTTTTAATGGTATTGATCAGCAAATTTGGGGATAAAGTGTGGGAAAATCTCGTATTTATTCGTTATGACCTTCGACGGCTTCACCAACAACAGTGTGAAACAGGGCTGATGATAGAATCAGATAAAGACAACGAGTTCACAAATTGTTTCATTCGCTAAATCGTCAACTACATCGAGAACAATTTTACCGAAGCAGGTACTGGGTTGATGGCCAAGCGCCATCAACCCAGATACAAGAATGCTTGGACAAGAAGCTTGCAAATACAGGTTGTTCAGCTGAGGACATGTTCGTACTTGAGACTGCTATTAAGATGAATGCTGTCGATACTTTGGGTAACACCCCATGGGACAGCGGCCTTTAAAAGTCTAAGAAAAAGATCTTTGTGCATTGTCATAATAAACATGCCTGGGCAAAAATTCGAAACGACCCATGCAAAATTGAAAATGTCCACCCACTGGACAGCATTGGTCGGCCTTTATTCCTCAAACAATAATAAAGGAATTCAGACTACTGCAGCGCAAAAATGCATTGAAAAGAGAACGAAGGAGATAATGATCGCATTCGCAGTTAGGGCCTTTCCCTCGATTACAATATGTGTGGACAGGCTCTTGTGGGGAGGGATGGTTCGTTATAGAGGTCACTATCTGTATCCAGAATGATAACTGAAGCATTTACAGAGGACACTGGAGCAGAACCTTGGGATGATATTCCGGAAGAGCTATACATAGAATACCAAAAAGCCATCCACTCTATGGGTGGTGTTACAGCCTATCGTTTGGGAAATTGGCTCGATGGGGAAGATATAAGGCCGAAACTTATAAAATACAGAGGCGTTTCGAAGGGCACTCTGGTTGAGTCTAAATAATGGAACAGTCAAGATGTCACAGCAGGAACAGGCGAGCATCCCGATTTGGATATGCGAGCAGGCAATCTAGCATGCAAAGATTCCTCCATGGGAGGAGTTGGTGAAGCGATGGACCTTGTGCATGAGTATAGGTTCACGGCGAGCATGATGCGTCTAGCTAACGTATAGGGTGCGCTCCTTAGCGAAGTCCTTAACCTAACAGGTATATTCCAGCTCGCCACTTAGGTGTTCGATCCAAACATCCATTCATATGACGTCGGTCGCGTTAGAGAGTATTTGCGTAAATACCAGGGATGATTTTTCATTCCAGACCTCAGAGACTTACTCGACTCTAAGGATATGAAAGAAGTTACAGCCCACAAGGTTGTTTATAGCATTGGTACCAAACCAAAGATCAAGCACTTCGAGAGGAGACTTGGCTGCTTACATCTGCAAAGTTCTGGGCGGAATATATGGCTATTGAATTCAGAAAGCCAAAGAAATTCACTACATCAAATATAAAGACAACAAAAAAAGTGCTCAATGGTTTCATATACGGTCATTCGTCCTTGCATACACCAATATTACGCTCTGAAGGATGCTGAGATTTTTCCTACAATAAGACTTAATACGGGATTGCAGAGATATCATAAACACCAAGTTCCTTCCCATCGAGGTCGAAAGCCTACTTGTTGAGAACGGGCCAATATGATATGGAAAATGGTGACACAAGCATCCCGGATATGAATGGCGTCCTGAACCATCAACTTGGACAATCCAACCTGCTGGACAACTTGAATTGCAAGTAAGCGAATTTTTAGGGTGGAGCGGTAAGACGGAATGGATCGTATAAAACTTTACTCGGTGAAAGCTAGTTATATTCACTCAAAAAACAAATCTCGGTCGCACCGAGACAAACCCTGTCTTGGCATGGAATTCCATCATGCTTAAACCATCCATAGTTATGTCTGCATCAAATCTACGGTGCAAATAAAAGCATGGGACACCATTACCCTAGGTTATCGACTCGACAATATTGATGAGGTTAAAGTGTTTGACGAGTGCTTTAAGGTTCCAAACAGAACTCTCAAGATTATACACGACTACCTGTCCAGCCAAATATGTCAAGTAATATGTTGTAGGGACCGTAGCCAAATTCTACCATGGAGTGATAAAGAAGTTAAACACGAAATACTGAAGGAATGGGCCCTGTCAAATATTCGCCAAGTCAAATCCCACTATCGATGACTCTGCAAAGTCTGCGGCGAGTTGTGGTCAGTTTTTTCTGACAACAGCATCTTCCAAAAAGAGCTTGCTTCAGACATGCTGTCAAAATTTTTAGTTCTGTCATCCAGACTGCGTTCAGCTCAATCTTTTCAGTGAGCATTTCCCAGGGATAGCATTCAATCAACCTTTGCAAAGCACAACACTGTATAATATTTGGGGGTGTTCCATCAACGCCCTAGGTGGGAAGGTACAGGCTAGCCTACTTCGTAATCACAAAGAGAATCACCCTGAATTACCGGCAAAGATACGCTTTGAACCAGACAAGGGTATTGCCAATTGTTACAGATATCAAAGTCAACCAGTTGCCGTAGCTCGAAGTGTCGAAAAAGATAAGGCATACAAGGAAACGATCATACAGCTGCTTCTTCTCATAGTCGAGAGAAGACTCTCACTTGAGTGAAAATATGCAGGTTGGTGACTGTGCATCGTGATCAGGGAAACACAATTGAGCTTCCAGTCATGTTGATTGTGGTAAATAATAACCTCAGCGGTTGGATAAGCAATGCTCTCTACACGGCAGTCTCACATGTCAGATTGATGAGTCAGATTGTAAGGGTCTTACATCCAACCGAGATATAGACTCCTGTTGTTCCTTCGGCGCTGCAAGTGCCAACAGACCTCGCCCTGATCAAGGCAATGTTGAAGCCCTATGTGATGAAAGACAGAGAGAATTGGTGGAAGAAAATACACAGAAGCAAAAGAAAAACTCATTGTTGACCATATCTCGGAAATGATCGACGCATCAATCAAAAATTGTGTAAATGTATAAACTGGATTGGTGACAATGTAGGGCATAATAAATGGAACATTAGAATCACATACTTGTGGCGTAATTGCCGTCTGAAGTGCGAACGAAAAGTGTCAATTCTAATGAGTAACAGGTCTCTGCTGCGACCTTGTGAGCCTGCGCTTCGGGAAGGCAGTATATTATTGAGCGGGTTGCCCAGGTTCTAAAATTCGGCACAAGATCGGATGTGGTTTATGCGTCCACCAAGAATCGGCCGCACGTCAAAGACCTAGCAATATAGACCATCGCGCTCATAGTCAACATTATCTATTGTAGGCGGACTTTCTCGTCTACCAATGGGAATTTGAAAATTTCGATTGCTTTTGCTTGAGGGAAACCAGTCATTTGCGTTGATGTGTCGTTCATATCTTCGACTATATTGGGTAGAGGTGCTACCCATTCAATGTTCTCACGGCTACTGTCTATTTCTCGTGGTGACTGCGCTCTGAACAGTCGCTGAGCCAGACAACAATTAAAGGCCTGCGATCTATGTTGGCCTGATTGTGCTTGACGGACTCGATCCAGATGCTTAGACATAGACTTGCTCACTACTCCTTTGAATTCATGCCCGAAGTTGACCTTCAATATTTTTGGCCATACAAGTGGTCCGATCATGCATATGTTAATAAAAGCCCTGTCACTTTCGTCTGTTATCATCGAAAGGGTCAATGGTATGACAGCTTTGTACCGAGAGGCTACGTCTACCAGTGTCAAAACATACGTGTATGTCTTACGAAAGAGCATGACATGTAGCAGGATTATACAATTGCTTTGGTAGAGTTGGTTGGGTCGATTCTTTAAAATGGACAAAGACTTCCATAGGGTGTTGTCTCTGCATCTATCTCCCAACTTCTTGTTTAGATAAACACCTCCTAGCTCTTTCCTTTGAGGCAGCGCCTTTTGGTAGTTTCGAATGGAGAAATTTAATGTCCTAAAAGCTTTCAGGGCCATTGTAAGCTTTTTTGAGAAACCTACCAAGCTCTTTAGACGTCCATGGTTTGGTTCGGTTTGGTTCCATTGCAATAAACGAAGGCATGTATTCGCATAACCCGATCAAATTGATTGGGTGAGTTTTGGTAGTTTACTTGTGAATAAATAGAGATTCAAAGGTACAATGGTGAGAACCAAAGCAAACCGCAACGCCGGTATCTCGCGTGTGTCATAGTTAAAGAATAATGAGGTAGCTACCGCAATTCTACCCGGATCAGGAAGCTCGTCAGCGTCAAAGAATTCCACGAAATTGAAGAGCGTTTTTTGCTGCCCAATGTTCGCATTGCTTGGTTGTTGACATAACTAGTCAGGAAAGTCAATCGTAATAATCTGATCCAAAGCCAAATCTACAGCTGACAAGACCAGACCACAGCAAATAATTGTAACGGGATGAGCTGGTGATTTTGCGAAAGTACCGGCAATTGAAAGTGATCCTCTATGAGTGAGACTCCAACTTGAACCTTGTAATCCAACGGCCGTTAAATCAAACGTGTAAATTGTGGTGCCTCCAACATAGCGTGCAAGATCAATAAGATTACCGTCGCTCGCCCAAGCCTTACCGCTGATATCCAGTATCGAATCATACACAAGTGCGACAGAGGAGCCCTTTAAAATTGTTTCGATGAAGACTGGCTCGTAATCGATCTCAGGCCAGAGGTGAGCTGTAGTTGACTCATCCATAGTTTGGAAAGTTATAGGGGTTCTATGTTAAGTCACCTTCAAATGCCGATGCACACGAGAGTCCTGTCCATAAGTTACAGAGATTTCTCTTTCGCCATACGCTCTATCGAGAAATTTTTGGCAGAGGATGTCAGTTTTTTAAGATGTGATTCTAATAGCGCCTCTAGCCACCGCTTCGGTGATAGTCAACATAAACTCTGGCTTAGCTTGAGTTAAGGACGACGGCAGTGCCATATCTTTCAATGAGAGACAGAGAATGAGAATGTCATATTTAACGTGGCGAACCAACAAATTGCCGAGAAAATATTTCCAGATGGGCTCACGAGCGCCCATGTGCGCCTACGAAATTCGCTCAACCAAAAAGCCAACAAGTTTGAGCTAGCGTTGCATTACGCAATGACTTTTGCTCAGAAACTCAGAGATAACGTG
>JAUZNK010003567.1:0-10854 GCA_035046665.1 Euphysa ruthae | reverse complement strand
GATCTATTATGTACAAATATCAATTATTTTAAGTAGGGTTGTTAATCTGCAGATTATTTATATTTGTGGTTTAACTTCTGTCATATTAAATATGCACAATAATTATTTGATAGGCTTAAATGGGATTATTTCTTAATAAAGTAACAAGGAAATAGCCAAGAATGAAATTTAACATATATACTTTTTATTAACTTGACATATAAGATGTTGTTATCAAATAAGCTGTTTTTTTTTTTTTTTTTAAATACGTAAGAAAGTGATTTCTTTTTCATAAATGCATACGAAAGTGATCTCTCTTTTATTTGAAAGTTCTTTCTTATTCCCCATAGCTATGGTAAACAATAATTATTATCTAAGAGTAGGCTTCTTTTTGTGTGGAAATAACTATCGTTGATGGAAAATAAATTCTCCTAACTCGCCGTTTCAAAGAAGTCATCATATTTACAAAAAAATATAACAATAAAAGGAATATCGAACAGTATGTTTCGTATTTATGTTTTTGTATGCATTTTTTGTACTTGAAAATGCAAAATTTTGCATGTTACGATTATGACGCTAATATAAATTGAGGGGAGAGGCGTAGCTGCGGATCATTTATTCTAGCATTTTTATAAAAGAAAAAAGCTGTTTTGATTTTTCATCAACCTATGAGTTGTTCTTTAAGTATAAGAAACACACTTTTATATTACCTCTAATGGTGCATTAAAACAACAAAATATGTATCTCAAAAAGGTTAATAACAATATATAAAAATTTAAAGTATTTTAGTAAAATAAATATGCTCAAGTGACCTCTATAATAAGTCCAGACGTCCGATGACCACACACCATTTTGAAATATGGCGTATGTGGGCACGTGCGATCGCACGCCACTCATGACCAGGCCTGCTATACCTACAAATGACGTACAAATGAAATTCAGGGTATTAGATACTTGTCTACCAAGGCATCCAGTGAGGATTCTCAATGTGCGTTAAAACAAAATTCATTCAGAATATCCTACTCAACCTACAGTCACAGTATGACGCACTATACCTTTGTGCTTACCGGCCGGACCAACTAGCGTATTACAAAATCATAACCGCTTTTAAAGCCCGAGGCCTTCTGGTTACAACTTACACTGCTATTCCAAAAGAACCTATCGAGTCTCTCCCAAAAAAGAAGAACATTCTCATTCTGGATTATCTAATAGGCCGAGCAGTCAAAGTATTTCAGACACCTGATGAGGGTTGGTAGGCACCATGTTAACACTCCAATGATTCTCATATCTCATTGGCTGTTTCTATTTTCCACTCATAAAATCATATAACTAAAAGTCTGATATCTAGTTTGATATCTAGTTAGCATTCATCACAAATCAAGGTAAATATAGATTTTATTAACAAATGTGTTTTGATTTGTTGACTATTTTGATGAAAAAATTAAAGAACATTTCACGAGAATACTTAAGAACCATTTAAAGGAGCTTAACATTAAAAATTGCTCAAGTTAAGGGCGTTTTAGACTTTTAGGACAAATAAGAGATTATATTTTAGATGTGATATATATATTTATGAAAAATATTTCCTTTTGTTTTATTTCAGTTAATGTAGTAAAGAGATGTGATTTCACAAACTACAATGAAATAATATCATTTAAAATTTTTTGAAAACTCTAAAATGATCTAACTAGTGAGCATAGGAATTTTTTTCCAAATAATGAAAAAGTTTCTTCTCTACTTTTTAACCTTTTGTGTGCCATGTGTAAAATGTATAAAGCTATAGACCAGCCATTTTTAAGCAAAAAAAAAAAAAAAAAAAAATCGTCATAACTTTTGTTATATTAAAGTGTAGAAGTTCAATGAGAGTTCATTTTTTAGCTTATACCTTTGTCACTTAAAAAAAAAAAAGAAAAAAAAAAATCATCACCCCACCCATACTCACACCATACCCCATCTTTAATAAAAAAAAAAATCATAAAAAAAAAAATCATAGAAAAGATAATTTTTGGAAGATATAGATAAATAAGTGTTTGTTATTGAGATGTGCTATGGCTCCAGACACATGATAATAAAATACACAAAGCCATGAACATAAACATCTGACAAATGAAACAATAGAAAATAATGTTGAAGGAAATTGTGAATTTTTGGTAGCCATTTTATTTTTCATTCTTTTGAATCTGTCTGTACCACCAAATCATTTCTAAGTCTACCGAACTGCCGGAATAAAATTTTACAGAAAATTCAATATAATTGGTCTCCAGTCTCTTAGAAGTCGTTTACCTGTTTAAAAGCGTGCAAATCCCAAAATATTGCAGGACTGTGATATTTTTATTACATCATAATCCCAGAATATTGCGGGAATGGCACGCAAAGGGTTAAAATTTATTTTTTTTTTTTTTTTAAATATGCTGTTTTCCTTTAGAAGACAATCATTGAAAAAATGACAAGATATAAGATGCACATGATATGTGGTTCATTTCCAGAACGTACTGACGGCCATGAATTATATTTTTTTATGCATAATTCTAACACTGTTATACCAACACCTTTGTCACTGAAAGAAGCTGATCAGATATTGCCTTCTGTACTGGAGTATGGGCTTATTGGTGGATCACCCATATTGAACCTTGAGGACAGCCTGTCACAGGTAAAAATTATCTTGCTGGCAGGAAAAGTTATTTTTTGTTTTCAGTGAAATATTTCGTTAAAGTTTTCATATCTTTTTCACTGAGAAAGAAATGTCTAAAATGTTTTGTGCCTAAAATGAAGTTGCTATTGTTATTTTTTAGAGCTGGGAAAAAATCCAAAATGAAATTTTCACTTGCAAAGTTTTTAAGTCTTGCTGAATGATAAGCTACTGACTTTATTGTCAAAAGTGGCCATCAGTCTCTAAAAAACATAGTTCTCTATTATCTCCCTTGATGCAATTCTTCTAAATCGTTAATTTTATTTTTTGAGCACTGAATCATTTATTCTCTAAAAAGGTCAAGCTTTAAAAGTTGACCAGTTTCGTCATTTAAATATCATGTCTTTGTGTTTGTTCTTTCTTGAACTAATTTTTCTGCATTACAGAAGTCTAATTAATATTTGTGAATATAATTGTGTTTTTTAAATCACTAAATAATATTTGCAAGGAAATAATATTAAAATATTTTTTATATTGTCTACTGATAAAAAAAGAATAATGAAAAAAAAAGAAGATCTAAATACCTAAATATCTTAAATACCTACCAGTAAAGAGCTGCAGGCAGACAAAAATAAGATTAGAACTCTCTAAAAATCAAAGGATACTTTTATGTAATAAGGCCACACATTTGCTTAAAGCAGAGCTAAAAATTTAACCTTTTTGACATCTAAATATATGAAATAGTACATTTAATTAAATTTGTTATTAGAAAAGTTAACAGTTGCTCAATATTACCAGTTATTTTGTTAAAAACAAGAACAAAGCTTTGAATCCAACAAATTTAACCAAGAGAGGGTTAACCATTGAAACAAACCCTTGGCTTTTGGATAAGTAGTTACCTGAAATTCTAAAAACTTTAATTTTGTGTGTTTTAATTTTTTGAAAGAGTTCCTTATGGCATACATACATATCAAAAACCTTTGAAATTCCATGAAATACACCTATAATGTTAAAAGAAGTACCATCAAACAACTTATAAAATTCACTTCTTGTGGAAATTATTTGAGAAACGTAGAAATCACCCCTTTTAAAGACAAATTGGTTTTTAGAAAATAGTTGAATGTCATAAAAACATATAAAATAAATAAAAATGTGTAATGGTTTTGATAATCTTAGTAACATAATGCTGGACGAATATTTAGCAAATAAGTTTATAAATAAACAAATTTTATCAGTGCAATTATATCCATTTTAAATCTGTATGCTGGTTTTAAATGAATTAAATTTTTCATTAAACTTTAAAAAAAAAATTGAATTTGTTCCATTAGATTGTTGTTGTAGCAGTTTTTAATAAATTTCTAATGCTTGAATTACACTTGGACTACATCTTCTTTTTTCACAAATTGTTATTAAAAATTGTTATTATAAATAAGGGTGATGTTTACCTTGAAATGCATTTTTATCTATAGAACAATAAGTATTTGTTGAGAGAATATTTCTTTAATTTCTTTCTAGGTGTATAGCACATTGCTATCATACAGTAGTCACAAGAATATTTTATTTCAAGATATTGTTGTTCAAGAAACTCAAAAATCTTTTGCACGTGATGAGTTTGCGACTCAACTACATAAGTTTATGTCCCAAATAAATAGAACTGTGAAGCAAATTGAAGGTAATTTAAACTTTTTTGAACTCATCTTTAGGCTGTTAAAAGCAATCCTCATCTGGCAAGCACGTTGGACAACGTCCCTTTTTGTCAGCCATACAGCAACATTTTTTGATCGAGATCACCTTTCTCAATTGAAATGATGCATTGCAAAATTTTTGGTTATGACAAAATGGATATATTAAAAAAAAAAAGAAAAAAAGTTTAAAAAAAAAAACGAAAAAAAAAAACGACGGCAATTTATATTTGAGGATATTTTTATTGACAAAATGATCTACTTGTCAAAATAAGCTATGACTCCAAAAATCGAGTTAATTGAATTTCTTATTTGAAAGTTATGTTGATTAGAATTTACCAGTGTTTTGACAGCTGTTCAGAAGTCACGTGATCAACGAATATAGGGTAAGGCATGAAAATTGTTTTATACCAAAATTTCAGCCCAATATCTTTTAAACTGCAAAAGATATCTACAAAAAACCATGTGAGGGTGGGGGGTGGGGTGTGCGTAAAACACACAGTACAGTGTGTATGCCTCTCGAAATTTATGCTTTAAAATGAAGCAGGGAGGAGAAAGAAAATAATGTTTTAACAAATATTAGCAAAAAGCGTTATTTTGTGTATATTTATCAAATTGTAATTTGTAGTATCCTTTGGATTAATTTTTTGACAAGTGATTTTATTTAAGCATTGAAATCTGGACACCCGTACCATATTTTCTTTTTTTTTCTTTTAGGAGATATCAAACTGGATGTTCCGATGTATGCTTGGAACCTCACCAATGATATAGCCGGGCAAGCACATGATCAACATCTTATATCAATGTTAGAAGAAACATTGCATAACTGGGAAATCACTATATCTTCCTCTGTTGAACGAATGCTTAAAAGAGCACCCCTAAGTCCTGGACCATTAGCAGAAGTCGACTTTTGGCGGGAGCGAAATGCAACACTAAGTGCAATTTACGAACAATTGAATCTTCCTGTTGTTCAAAAGGTCATGCAAATATTAGATGTGGTACATTCTGAATCTCTTTCAAGTTTTAATTATCACAAGTAATTTTTTTTTGTTGTTTTAGGTTTTTTGGCTATTGATAGGTGATCAAACAATTAGGTATGAGAAAATAAAACTTATAGATCTTGCTTTGTATTGTATTACCTTAGTAACCCTCATTTCTTGGTATTGAGCCCGAATTCATAGTCATTTTAGTCATTTTAGACAAAAACGCTTCTGAAATTTCAGAACA
This sequence comes from Euphysa ruthae, assembly GCA_035046665.1. Classification (NCBI taxonomy): domain Eukaryota; kingdom Metazoa; phylum Cnidaria; class Hydrozoa; order Anthoathecata; family Corymorphidae; genus Euphysa; species Euphysa ruthae. The sequence continues at coordinate 5,337 of JAUZNK010003567.1, read as the reverse complement.
GGCTAAAGCTAAAGCTAAAGAACCATTGTGAGCATCTTCTACCCTGTATTGGCAAAAACAATTTTTCACCTGGTCCGGGACCAGAAACATCGCACCCAGGATCCGAAACATTGCTCCTTGGACCCAAAAAACCACACCTGGGACCCAAAACATTGTACCCGGGACCCAAAACATCAAACATGGGACCCGAAACATCTCTCCTGTGACCCAAAAAGCCCACCCGGGATCCGAAACATCACTCCTGGGACCCGAAGCATCACACATGGGACCTAAAACATCGCTCCTGTGATCTGAGACATCGTATCTGGGACCTGAAATATTGTACGCGGGACCCAAAACATCGTATTTGGTAGAAAAATGGCATTTTTCAAATTTTCTTAAAATGGGTTCTTTTTTTTTTTTTTAATTTCGCATGAAGATCATTTTATTATTTCATATGGCAATCTGCCAAAAATTTGCATTCCATGGGCCAGGCCCCAAAATGTGTTATATTTGGTAGTTAAAGGACCATAGAAGGCATATTTTAGCCAAACAACTACTTGCCAAAAATTTTCTTTCCCTGATAGAATTTAGGCCCAAAAAGTTTTCTCGAAACTGTCCATTTATTTTGTTTGTTCCTTTTAAGTGTTTTGTTTGTTCCTTTTTAAGTGTTTTGTTTGTTCCCTTTTAAGTTTTTTGGGGCCAAAAATTTCTTCAATTCAATTTTTCTCAAATGGTTAATTTTATGGATAGAATTGCTTGGTGAGGAATGCCCAAAATTCTGCATTTTTTAGTTTGTCATTATGCTGAAATTTGGGTAATATAATACAAGGAAATGATTTTGATTATTTTTTCTGCTGTTTAGACTATAGATTCATAGATTTTGATAATTTTTTTTTTCATTTCTAGAAGTATAAGTCGCTAGTGTTTAATTTTTATAGAAGTTCAAAAATTTCTGGGAATCTATTAGTTACTAAGTGCTTGTTTTGATGTGATATTCTATCATTATTGTAACACTAAAAAATAGAAAAAAAAATTGATACATACAAAAAAAAATTGTTAATACATATATAATTGTTATAAAAAATACGTAGAAAGGATAGTACAATAAAATAAAATTGAAAACGATTTAATCAGATTTATTTAAAATTGATCAATGTTGAAAAAATATTGTGCTTGTGGAATACAAGAAAAGAATAAACAATCCCTTTTACTAACTTTTAAATCTATGCAGTTCAAAGACATTGGTTTTTACATGCCAGTTTTGGCTAAAGCCTTTCTAATATATCAAAGTTATTTTTACACTTTCAGGCTTGAATTGGTAAAGTATTTTGTGGAGGCGAAAGATAATGTACGTTTCCTATCAACGCTTGAACGTCATTTTAAAAACTTGAGTATGGGAAACAGTTTTCAAAGTGTACTTGACACGATTCCCTCATTGATGAATGCTCTTCACATGGTGTGGATCATCTCTCGACATTATAATAGAGACGAACGAATGGTGCCGTTAATGGAAAGAATTGCATGGGAAGTGACCGAAAGAGTGTCAAGAGTCATTAATATTTATACGGTTTTAAGGTATGTTATTTTCAAGGTATCGTTTTCAAGGTATTTTTTGATTCTCAAGAAATGATATTTTAATTCTGTTAAAATAATTTTTGGAAATTATTGCTGATGCTTACATTTTTCTTCTTCTTGAAATGTTTTAACCTTGTCAACATTTTTCATGCTTGAATATTGTTTTGACAACTTAGTGTTTGTTTCAATGAGACTGGAATCAAGCTTTTTTTTCTTTTAATTTATGTTTTTCTGAAAATTGGCTGAATAATTCATTCTTGTAATCTAGACCAAAAGTCTTGAAAAATTCGTTTTTCTTTATTGATTTTTCCTCTAAAATTCTATGTTAAACTTACTTATTTTAGGTTAATTTTAAAGCTGTAGAATTGCATAAGGATTTTTTCTCTGTAGCGTTTCCACACAAGGGTTTTCTGATTATCTTGGCTAGGTACCACTGCATTTTGTTAATAAATTATAGTTTAGTTTTTTATAAAAATTTTTTACTAATAAATTTTCTGACCTGAAATTTTGAAAAAAACTTCTTTATTTCATAAAAAAGTTTTTGAAAAATAAGATGGAAGTATCTTTGAATGATAGTAAGATTACAAAACAACCGTAAAATGAAAATGGGCTGACAAAATTGATTGGTAGGCATATTCTCATATTAGCGTGAATGACCAACAATGAGGGAAGCTATATTTTCAGAAGGGCTCATGGGTGTTCACTCATTTAACTACCTCCAGCTCAATAGATCACGACTCGCTCATCAACAAATTACTGAAAAACCAATGGTAATAAAGTTCTGGATTGACACTCTTCAGTGAAACGGAATTTAGATAACTAAATAACTCGTTATTAAAATACTTCATGGTGTAAAATAAGATTAAGGAAATTCAAATTAAGGATTTGATGTCTCACAGATAATGTCTCTTAGTTTAAAATTATTGTTCAGCATATCATATGCTTTTATGTTATCATTATTTAAAACTATGGACAACCAACTGTTTAAATCATTTTGATTGCTATTAGATTTTTGTTTTCTGGTCCAGATTTTCTCAAATGAACCTAACATAAGAATTAGTTTAGATAAAAAAACAAAGAATTTACAACATACTATGGGATAAACTTGCAAAGATTTTAAGTTTATCTCTAAATTTTTCCTTCGTTTGGTCCTTGGCAAGAATGATGATCGAGAATATTTTACTGACATGATATCATGAATTAAAGTGCTGAAAGGCTATGGAAAATAATGACTGTTTCTTTATTTCTATAATTTTAAAATATAAATTAAATATTATGATATTTTAATCTTTATTCTGTGGCTAACTAAGCTGTTGACAAAAATGCCACCTTTTTACCTTTTCTACCATGAGATTCTTTGCTAAGTCATGGCATTTTACTTAAACAGAGTAGACTAACCTCTATAATAAAGAAGTGTTTAATTTTTTTAACCTTCAATTTACGTTTAATTTATTTTCTGAAACAAGCTTTTGATATTATTCAATCATAGTTGTAATTACCTACTTAATTAATTAATTACTCAAACCTGCAATGGTGTGAATCTTAATTTTGCATGTTGCATATCAAAAATGGCCATCTACTTTTCCTACATAAATTTTTTAAACATTTAAGCGTCATTTTTAAATAATTTTTGTATAAGTGTGTGTGATACTCCTCTCCACTTGTTTATATAACGGCAGATGTCATCCCAGCCAAATTTTATCTGATTTACAATGCATCCAATAATTCTTTTTTGCTTAGATCCTAATTTTGATTTTTTAGTGAGAAATCAGTAAATATAAATATAATAAATATAATGTTAATAGAAATAAAATGAATAAATATAATAATTAAATAAATGTCTGATCAATATTTCTGCAGTACAAATTGTCGTGCAGTCAAAAATTTTACACCCTCTTGAATCACGTGAATTTTTATTGATTTCTTCATGCATATAAACAAAACAGATTTTCTAAGCCAGATAAGACAGCTTTGTTTTCTTCTAAATTATTAAAATCAGCTATGAAATCAATTACATCACGCATATCTATGTCAAAAACATGTAACAAGTAAAACACAGGTGTGGCAGAAAATAATTTATTTCATATTCCATATTAAAAAATTAATTAGATATTAATTATGAACTAGTTATGCTTTTTCAAATGTTTGTTTGCGTTGAGCTGAATACTTTCATTCCGAATAAAATTATAAAATAACATTATAAAATTATTATTTTGTCTAAATTTGAAACAAGAATTTTCATCCTAAAATGACTTGGAATTTGGATTTTTTTAAGCATACCGAAAAGTGAAGTTTTCTAATTATATTTATATTTTATTATAATTATATTAATAACCTTTAGAAATTTATTGGAGCAGAAATAATAAATAATTATTTTTTTGCGTGTTTTCTTATCAAAGTTAATGAAAATGAGATTTGCACTTTGTTGATAAACATCCCCTGAAGTTATAGATTTTTAAATAAGTCACCCTTTAATTATTCCCCTGATAAATATGGTGCTCATTTATTCATGGGAGGTCTTCAGTACTTATTGACCCACTAGATTATTATTTAGAGATACTCCTCTAATGATTAAAAAGAAAGCGCAAGATGCAAAAGAGTCTTTGACGTTGTGGAAGAATTCATATTTTGAAGTTCGTTCAAAGATTGAAGCGTCAGGGCGTGATGCTAGGTGGGAGTTTGATCGAAAACGTTTATTTGAGCGAACCGATTACATGGCAAAAATTTGTGATGATATTCATGAAATAGCCCAGGTATTTTTTTCGGGTTTGCTTATTTTTTACGGGGTGAACAAAAGAAAAGAACTTTTAAATTTACTGTACCTTTACGCCCATCAGTCCCATACTTCTAGCCAAAACCCCTTAGAATTTGTTTAAACATTTCAGGATGCTTCTAGACTTAGAATCTCACGTGGTTTTTACCATATTTATATTTTATGATATCTGGTAAAAAACTTTTCCCTTACTAATTTAATCATCTTTATTTTGATCCCATACGGAAAAGCATATTCGATGTGTAAGGACGTGGAAATCTCTTTAGACTACCAAAGCAAATGTGTTCTTGGTTTAAAAGGAAACCTCTCGCATTCCTCATATGGAATAATGTATAAAATATACACCAAATTTTCAATCATTTTCTAAGAAAAACTTAAGTTGTTTAAGTTCTCCGGTTAGAAAACTGAAATAGTTTAAGTTCTCCAGTTAGTATACATTCTATTAAATTTGTGCTCAAATAGGAGAAGAATTTCTTTTCTTGATATATCTTTGTGTGTGCACAGAGATGTAAAGTTTTTTATTTGTATTTTATTAAAAAATATGGAGATGAAGATGAAATGCATAACCATATTCAGCTGTCATGAATATAAACAATACCTATGAAAGCCACTGGGAGCTCTAGCAGTGGACCTACTCATTTGCATTAACTCTACTGAGTTCCTAGATGAACCTTATTTTTAGTTGAGCTCTCAGTATTATGTTTTGATCATCCTCTCACTCCAGTGTGATTTATTTTATAAGGTTATTGAAGAGTTTTATAATATCTTTGGACAAGAATTGAAATCAGTAACTGGAGATCCCAAGAGAATAGACGATGTCTTGACTCGTGTTGATGCTTTGGTGGTGCCATTTGAAAATGTAAGTTCTTATTTCTTTTTGCTGTTATTAGTAGTTATTAGTTATTATTATTAGTTAAAAAAAAAAAAAAGACTTTTCAAAGTTTTTTAAAATAAATGCAAATGAAGCATACAACCTAAGACATCCAAACGAAACTGTTTTTAAATTA
>JAUZNK010003566.1:0-10856 GCA_035046665.1 Euphysa ruthae | reverse complement strand
TCTTCGTTGTTGTTGTTGTTGTTGTTGTTTTTGCGTGGCATCTTACTTAGATCAGATTTATTAAAGTTATATTTTATAAAATTATAAAAAAAAAATATATAAATATATTTGAAAAATTTATATTTATTTAATGTACTGAGAAAAAAAAAAAAAAAAACATTTAACAGCGAAGCACGTCCGTTCACCAGCGAAACATACAGAACTAAATTGAAAACTCATGTGCAATTACTGCACTCTCCTATCTGCTTTCAAGTGCAAATTATTAACTACCAGTTTCACTGTCATCCACATATATCAAAACTAATGTCCTCCCAAGAACCTTTCAGTCAGCTGCAACATCACAGACAACTACAAAATTGACAAATTTATTTGAGGTATCCTCTCATCCATTCTATCGACACCCTGTACATCTTTAAAGAAAAACTCTATTTTGTTGGAAAAGAGAAAAACTTACTAAATTTAATCTATTCTCAATAATTTAAAAACTGAATAAAACCTATAAAGATACCTTTTTGTTCATTTTTTTTTTTTTTTGTGCTAAAATGCTGTTTTTAACTTATCTCGAGAATCATTATCTTTTGTCGGAATTACATGATGTTGCTGATGTTGTTTAAGAAACAATTTTATTCAGTTTAATTTGTGTTTTAAGTAAATATTATAAAGCCTAACCCATGAAAATATAGTTGCTAAAATTATGGTTAACGTGTAAGTTGTTTTGATTAATGGTTTAACGGTTATGCTTTTCTAATAGGTTCTTAGTCTGTTTTATTAGTTAAAGGTATAGTACTAAAGATACATTTACTGGTTACTTTTACATATATTAACATCTGTAGCATGCAGTTATGATTTATAGAAAATATATTTTCTAATAGAAACGACAATGATCACATCTTGATGAAAGTTCTTGTCATAGTCACGTAAAAGCTATGCTATCTCCATGAGTCTAGTTGTTTTATTTACTCCTGGAAAAGAAAGTTCACAAAAAAGCTCTGTGTGATGTTTAGTGACGCATTTTTCTCAGAATCTGTTCATCAGACGTTTCTATTTTTTGCATGAAGTTAAATAACCATAAATGCTTGAAAGCCAGATTTTTGGGGAAATTTTCACTGCTATGAAAATAGAAGAAATAGGCCATTTTTGGGCCAAAAAATTGACTCTTTTGCTATTTTCTTAAAATCTGTTTATTGGTTGTTTCCGCTTTTTTGCATGAAGTTGGAGATTCTGGTACATAAAAATTGGGCATATCTTGATTTTGTTTAAAAATTCTTTTGTTCTCTCGACATGCTTACCCCCACTACAGAATATCTGCGTTCACACATATATATCCACTTTTCATAATTCTTCGAAATTTTGCATTGTGGTATGTTATTATGTGGCGTGTTAGGATTTATAAGTAATTTTCAGATTCTACCCCGACTGCCCCGCACACTTTCCGGGGTACAAAAAATTTATATTCGCCCATATAAATCGAGACATAAAATGAGTATCTAAGAACTTAAAAATTCTTTTCACCTAATTTTTTCTCCGTTCCTTGAATTTTTTCTTCCATTGTTTTTCTTTATCTTCCCGGGGGTTCGGTACAGTTTGGCTTGTTTTTTTTCTGGCAAAACTATTTGTACTAAACCTTTTTTCTAATTTATTATGTTGTTGTTTTTGTGCTTTTTTTTCAAAATATATAAGCTATCGAAACAATTATTAATTACAAATAAGGTGAAAGATTTGTTTATTAAAAGTTTAACATATGTTTCTTGTTTAGAATAATGACAAACAAATTGATAGCCTCGTTTAATCTCGATGGAAACAAAAACAAACACGTATTTCGTAAGACCAGGCTTTACAAGATTATATCTGGCGAGTATTCATGTTTTTTGTAACACTTATAATGTTTTAAGCCAAAGTTAAAGTCTGTGGATCAATTCCCTGGATAGTTGGGGATGCTTCTCATGTTACTTTTTGAGTAAAATATATGACCATATAAAAACATTTTTTTTTTTTACTTATTTTATATTCTGTCGGCTAGTCCCAACATTCATTTAATAACATTCCATAATATTCTTGTTGTGTTAAGAAAAAATTTACTATTGTTACAATTTTTTGTTATAGAAAGCGTGTCTCAATAAAAGGTGATGGAAATTGATAAATTTATTGGAAAATCCTCAAACGAACACCCGATCGCAAGGACAGTGGTGGTCGTAACATAAGAGAACTGTTGTTGGACTTTGGCAAACGAAATTATAGCTTTTCTAAGTAACATGTGAAATGTTTTTAACATTTTTTTATGGATTTATCTTTTATTATTTTGAATGCAAACAAGAGCCAAAAGACGCGAACATGCTTGCAAGATCTCTAAAGACTCAATCATGAAAAAAAAAAAACTGATAATAATAATCTATGAACCGCGCTCTTTATGATATAACCTAATCATTTGTGTCACTCATAGACCTTTTTTCCTTAGAACATAGCCATCTACGTTTTTTGGAGTGTAGTAGAGGCGCCTATTTTAAGCACAGATCTCCACTATCGTTGCAATCGTGAATAACGCTTCTGTGGCTGTTTTAATATAATATTTCTTATTCACAATAATAATTTGCAGAATTAAATTTCAATACAGATTTTCTTGAAAACAAGCTTTAGCTATAACAAAAGTTTGTTTTGTGAAAAAGACATTAACATAAACAAATCCTCGCGAAGTATGAAAAAAATAGGCTTATTCTTAAAAAAGTCTGCGCTAAACGCGATTTTTTGATCTCGCGAGAAAAAGTCTTTGAAAATTTATCCAAATAAAGTTTTTTTTTTTTGAAGATTACATCTTTATTATATTTGTATATCTGTTTTTATTATAATGCACTAATATAAGTTTAACATATTTTTAACTTGTAAAACTTCTATAGTAATATTTTATTTCATAAATTCTTGAGAGAAACATTTCTTTAAAAATTGGAAATACTTTCACTGATGTGTAAATTAGCACTCGTGTTTTATGATCATTTCCTGCTCATTTATTTAAGTAGTAGCTTTCAGTTTTTTGGTTCTGAATTGGTTCAAAAAGAGGACATCCATCGGACTTTACACTGTGTACGTCGTTTAGTATTCTCAAACCGCATTAGATTTGGAAGTCTAGTTTGGGAAGTCTTTTGGACGTTCACATGTCCGCTGGGTGGGGACTCGAAATAAAATAAAATATGGACATAGCTAGTGGTCTTTGATAAAAAAAAAAACTTAGTTTGGACGTAGCATGGGGACTCAGGATCATCTTAGTTTTGACGTAGATTGGAGACTTTGTTTACAAAACTTAGTTTTCATATAGCATGGGGATTCGGAATAAAATCTTAATTTGAAGATAGCTTGGGATCTTTGAAAAAAAACTTAGTTTGGACGTAGCATGGGCACTGATAAATTATTTAGGTTTCATGTAGCAATCAAACTCAGAATAAAATCTTAAATTGGCTGTAGCAAGGGGTCTTTGATAAAAAAACTTAGTTTGGGGTTGCATGTGGGGTCTCAGAATAACCTTAGTTTTGACGTAGCTTGGGGCTCTAATAAAAAAAAGGTAGTTTTCATGTAGCATGAAAACGCGGAATAAAGTCTTAGTTTGGTCTTATCGGAATCCTAGTTTCCTAGTTGGATGGATTGTGGGAATTGTCAGATGAGGTGTATAAAAACTTATTTGGCTTGAAGGAAGAACTCTGACAAAGAACTCTGATAAATTAGATGTATATCCCTTTAATGCATGAGGGCTCTACACTATTGATACCCCTATGTTCTATGCACCAAAATGACGCTCTCGTTGAGTTGAATACAAAAATTGCAAACTATTTCATGTTTTTTTTAAATTATTTCTATTGCCTTATTTATGACGCCCATGTTTAATAGTAAAAAATGATCGGATGTAAAGGAATAAAATTTCCTAAAAATTTCTGCCGATTAGAGGCTGTGCTTTGAAAATTATTTCATTAATTTCAAATGTCGACTTAGGTGGACGCTATGCATTAAAAAAATATAGTTGAACTCATAGTTTGATGCAATATAACCTTTTATAGAAATAGCTTCGCCAGAATTCAAAAGGTTTTATATAAACACCTGGTAATAAATAAGGTACATATAAGTTTATATGAAAATAATATTTTACAATATTTATCTCAAACTACTCTCATTACATTACAGCATGTATTATTTCATGTGAAACATCGATTATCATTTCCATGGAAATAACAGTATAAATATTGTGCATTCTTTAAAGCGCCACTCTCATTTTTTAAAGACGTTGTAAGATCCATTAATAGTTATATCGAAACAACTTAAATTTTTTTAAATAACAAACAACTCTTGATGTTGTGTAGGGCTGGTTCACAGTCTCCAACCACCCACACTTAAAAGCATTCTTGATTTTTTAACTTCTATATAATGACTATTCTTGTAATGTGAATCATTTCATTTAACGGTCTTTATAACACTGTTGCGTGTAAGTATAAATTCAACGATTATACGAAAATGAGGAGCTATATCGCGCTCGATTTGACAAGGTGGGTCTCTAGTTGGTCGTATTGATTGAAAGATGTGGCGGGTTCAGAAGAATGGCGTCCGTTGCAGGAAACAAACGACGTCATAAAGAAAACGCAATAGAAGTTAAATATGCTGCATTGAAGGAACTTGAACAAGGTGTTTCAAACAAAGATGTCTCTGAAAAGTTCAACATTCCCAAGAACACATTTTCCACATGGAAGAAAAACAAGGACAAAATAATTGCTGCATTCAAGAGTAGTGGTGGAACTAAAAGGCAACGCATAAGAGAAGGAACTTACGAACATGTTAACTTGGCTTGCTACAATTGGCTACTATTACAAAGATCAGAGAGCATTCCAATTAATGGTGTGATTTTAAAAGAAAAAGCTCTTGATTTTGCAAAGAAATTGAATATAGAGAAGTTTCAGGCTTCAGATGGGTGGTTGAATGCTTGGAAAGCACGATATAATATTTCATTCAAGAAAGTATCTGAGGCTGTCAGTCACCCCTGAAATGACAAACATATGGAATGAAACCTCCTTGCCAACAACTCTGTCAAGATTTAAGTTGAGAGATATATACAATGCCGATGAGTTGGGGTTATTTCACCAAGGACTTCCCACAAAAATTTTGCATCTGAAAGGGCAAAAATGCCAGGGTGGTAAACGCAGTAAAGTCTGGATAACTGGAATGGCAGCTGCAAATGCTTTTAGGGAGAAGTTGCCAATGTTTAAAGAACATTGCAAGTCTTCCCTGTCGGTATCGATCGCAACAAAAAACTTGGATGAACAGCTTCCTTTTCGATGAATGAGTAAAGGAGCTCGACAAAGTTTTTGAAAGAAAAAACCGTAGAGTAGTTCTCATTTTGGACAATTATACCGCACATCCATCTGTTGAAGGCTTGAAAGCCATCGAGCTTGTTTTTCTACCTCCCAATACAAAATCAAAGACACAACCTATAGACAAAGGCGTTATACGTTCCTTGAAAGCTAAGTATCGTAAAAAGATCATTCAATGATTCATCAGAGCAGTAGACACGAAGAAAGCGCTTCCCAAAACATCTATTTTCAATGCCATGCAGTTATTGATGTCTGCTTGGAATGAGGTTACAGAAATGACAATTAAAAACTGTTTTAAAAAAGTTGGAATCTCAGAAAAATCTGCTGAAGAAGCAATTAATGAAGAAGACGATCCATTTTAAGATCTTGAAGAAGCGATCAATGATTTTCGAGAAAGATCGCCTGATGAAGTGCCAGAAGATTTAAATGCTAGTGTGTTAATAGATGTTGATGATGATTAGTCCACAACGGGCAGTACGCAAAGTGATGCTGAGAATTTAGCTGAAGTGATGGGTGATGCTGGTGAAGATGAAGAGGCTGATGACAATGTTGATTTTTATGATGAGTCACCAACACATCCATCATCCTATGAAGTTGAAAGTGCTATTGAAATCCTCCAACGACTTTCCCTGTTTTATAATGATGGAGATGAAGTGCGAAAACTAATATCCAAAGCAGACATGCATGCTCAAAAAGCCTTCATGGCTAAAAAGAAGCAAAAAACAATAACGGACTTTTTTTGAATTTTATATTTTTTGCGGTACTTTCATATATATTATATGCTATGATCATGTGAAATAATACGCTTAATTCATTCCTCCAACCTATTTTCCTACCAGATAAATAAAATATATCTCATAGAAAACATCCTTACTTGTGAAAATTAGGCTAAAATAAAGTTTTGGCGAAAACTCGTATAATTCGCCCTGAGAGTTCGAATTAGAGAGAGTTGACTGTACTTTTATCCAATAATATCGAAATCTAACTGCGTTTAAATAGAAACTTACCTTCTCCATCAAACACCATCGATTTTTTACATGAAGATCATTTGTGACTATTGTTAAAAACATGTTGTGAGCTAATTAGATGTTACTAAATAGATGAGCGGTTTCGTTTTCCCATAATAACGAAATTGTTCGTTTACTTAGATTCTTCAGATGCTGTAATTGTATAAAACAACGAGTTATTAGTTCCTTTACTCATAAATCATAGACACTTAAAATAAAACTAACAAGTCAATGGTCCGCTTACTCATAATACATAGATATTTAAATGAACCAAGGGGAAAAAGGGTAACATGTCAATCGATCATATACTCATAAAGTAAGTAATGGGAACTTCTCAATGGTTCGTTTACTCATATTAGATAAATTCTTAGAATAAACAAGGAAACATGTTAATAGTTCGTTTACTCAGAGTAGATGGATAATTGAATTAAGTAACGGTGACATGCCAATGGTTCGTTTACTCATAGTAAACAGAAACTTGAATTAAGAAGGGGAAACTATCAGTAGTTCTTTTACTCACGGCAGATTCAATTAAGAGAACCTACCACCACGGAAAGAAATTGTGGGAAAAATCTAAAAATACGGTATACTTCACATTCTTCCTCCATTTATCAATGTTGAATATGTTGTCAATGTTGGGGGGAGGTGAGAAAATTTGTTAATTTTTGACATACGGAGAAAAAAAGTGAAGTATACTGCATTTTTCGATTTTTGCCAATAATTTATTTCCTTGATTGTAGTCAATGGTTTGTTTACACATAGTAGATATATGCTTAAATTAAGTAAGGGTAACACGCCAGTGATTCGTTTACTCATAGAGAGATAATTGAATTAAATAAGCGGATCTACAACCATGGAAAAAATTGTGGCAGAAATCCAGAAATGCAGTATACTTCACTTTTTTTCTCCGTATGTCAATGTTGACTGTTTGACGGGAGGTGTGTAAACTTGGTGATATTTTATATTTGTTTAGATATTCCCACTAATCTAATTCCTTGGTTGTAGTTAATGGTTCGTTTACGCATAGATACTTAAATTAAGTAAAGGGAACATTTCAATGGTTCATTTAATTGAAATATGTAGATACTAAAATGAAATAAAGGGAAATATGCGAATGGATCGTTCACTCAAATAGATTCTTAAAATAAATAATGGGAACATGCCGATAGTTTGTTTACGCTTTATAGATAGATAATAAAAATAATTGAGAGGGACATGTGAATAGTTTAGTCTTAGTAGATAGACATTTACATGAAATTAGGCTAACGGGTCAATATGGTCGTTTACTTATAATAAATAGATACTTAAATGAAATAAGGCGAACATTTGAACTGTCTGTTTAAGCGTTTGTAGATAGATAGATACTTAAAATAAATAAGGAGAACATGCTAATAGTTAGTTTAATCATAGTAGACAGACAATTAAATGAAATACAGTTACAGTATGGCTTGTTTGCTAAAAGTACATAAATGATAGACTAAACGGGTCAATAGTTACTTTACTCATAGTAGATAGATACTTAAATTAAGTAAGAGGAAACAAGTGAATGGTTTGTTTACGTATAATACATATATATTAAATGAAATAATATCAATATGCCAATGATAGTTAATACATAGTCGATAGATAATTAAAATAAATAAAAGGAACATGCCAATTATTTCGTTTACCCATAGTAGATAGACACTTAAATGAAACAAAGTTAACGGGTCAATGTTGTCAGATACATGTTTTCTCATTCATTGTTAGCTAGATATGTACTAAAATAAAATAAAGCTAATGAATATATAAATTGAATTTGACTTTATCATTTTATTACTAGCTCAGCTGGTAAGGTGACGTGTTTCGTTCTAATCGAAGCAAGTGTACTGCGGGTTCAAATGCTGTCTATGTCATTTATTATTCATTATTTTTTTCCAAATAATGTATTTATCTTTCATTTAATTACATTTTCTTTTTTTAATGCAATTTAGATGTTAAATATTTTGTAACAACGACCTATTTACTAGAGATTTATTTTGCCGATAGCATTAATTGAAGTTAGTGTAACAAGTTCTTAGTTGCACATCTTCCTTTCCTTCCGTCTCACTCCTATCTATGTATGTACTATGATCATCACCAAACATTTCTTTTATAACTATTGTCTATTTTACACACAAAAAAAACATTTAATCTTTACATAATATTTAATGGCTCGTCTTCGGACATTTGTTAACATTTTTCGGACATTTGTTAACATTTTTAGCATAATAGTTCTTTTTTGAAAACACTCGGAAGAACAATAGAATTATACATTTTCGGCTAAAGTTGGTAGAATGATTTATTTTTGGTAAACAAAAAAAAAAAAAAAAAAAAAACAGAAAAAAGTTTGGTAAGGGTTGGTACGCCGATTAAATTGTTGCTATTCAAGAAACATACTATTTTCTGAGTAAGTTTCAGAAAAGTTAGAAGTTTACCACCAATGATTTCGAACAAATCAGGGCATTCATTTTATGACCCCATGCTACACGAATAAATAAAAAATTTGACCAAATACTCGATTTAAAAGTTTTTTTAATTAAAAGAAGACCAAATTTATTTTCCCTTATTCGTACCATTCATTATTTAGACAAAATCACACTATTGCGCGGTGCCAAAAGTCATAACGGAGCCAAAAACTTATTTATTTGCGCACGTAGCATGGGGACAAAACATCAATTTACAAACAAACAAATAATAAAGTGAAGAAATTTGCATTATATACAATATTAAAGTTGTTAGGTACTATATAATTATTTCTAGTCAAGTTACAAAAATAAATTCTTGAACAATCAATTTTTTCAATTACCCTCATGGGCCATAGTTGTCATATTGCAACTAGTCCTAAAATCCATATTTGACACCGAAAAATATTTCTTTTTCAACAAATCGTATTTAAATGACCTATACCACTTCGAAAAAAGTGACAAAAAATTTTTTTGACGATGGCCTATAAGCGCGGCCCAGAAAGGTTAAATTAGTTGTGAAATCCACAATACATAGTAGCCATTGTGATCACTATAACATTAATTTAATAAAAACAAGATCAAAATTTTACCAGATATTGATAGGTGTTCAGCATCTTTTTCAAAGTTTGAGTAATTTTTAAATGTAATAATCATATCTAAGCAGGAAAGAAAAGAGTAAAACTTTTCTCAAGCAATAAAAACTCAACAAATAAGTAAATTGTTTTTGTTTTAGTCAGTATAAAAAATATTATTATAAATACAAACAAAATTTTAGTAAACATTAAATCAAAATTAAAAGAAGATAAATTTATTTATACTCTCAAAAAAAAACTTTAAATTTAGTTTATTTAAAATTCATTAAATCTGGGGGAGATTGTAGAAATTTATTTTTTTTATGTTTTTTGTATATGCTTCAATGTCTCATAAATAACTTTCAAGGTTTTTAATATTTATATCTCGTATGCTTTTTTATATAAGTATAGCTCTTAATCCACATCACTGCCAATCTTGCAAAGCTTGACCGTGTATAAAATGAGCATATTTATCCCAAATTACAGAATGTTTTGCTTTACTGTTTTCTCCTGAAAAAAAATGGTGGTCACTAAATTCGAAACCAGGAGCAACACATTCAGAAGTCAAAGAAAAGGGTACTTCTCCTGTAAACTTTGACCAATCCTTTTCAATTAGGTTAATATATGCAGCTCTATACCAACCTCCAGGGACCATCAAGTAAAAGACATGCTTTTTATCCAGAACGTCTGGACCCAAAGTTTTTTCGTATATTTCTCCACTTTCGGGATTATAAAGAATATAAGTAGTAGGCCAACCATCATGAAAATAATAAACAATATCACTTTTATTATTATGGAAAGGCATGAAGGACATTCTTCGATACTTATCATTGCCCATTGTCAGCATAAAATAAATAACTGTGTAAGCATTATAATCAGCTGTTTCACGACCGTACACGTGAACGTGTTCTTTGGATCTAATAGTTTCAATGAAATATCCGTTATCAGTACCATGTGAATCAAGACCAAAATGTTCAATGTATTTGACAAATCGATGCTGGGAACACTCTGGTAGTAAACTTGTCATGTTTCTTTTTGTGTGTAATAATACTTAACGAAAAAGTTAATTTAAAGGTTTTAATTTTTGAAAGGATCCAGTTTTGGAAATTTTGCAAACCCTAGTAACATTTTCAAAATATCTTGTTTGAGATAAAAGCATAAACAAACTTTTTTTTTTGACTAATGAAGCAATGCAAGCACTTTTTAAACAATTATTTAATACAAATTTCACTTCTGAGAAATGTTATGTTATTAATATAAATACTAAGATACTCATTTGCTAAGAAATTGGTTAATAGGAGGGAGTCACTCATAGAGCAAGAGCTGACCAAAGGAGTGACTCCGAAGATTTTACTTTTTTTCCAAGACATTGAAAAAGCCATACTAATTTTGATGAAACAATGCAACAAACTTTGATTAATAGATTATTGAGTACATACAACTTTAAAA
>JAUZNK010003565.1:0-10857 GCA_035046665.1 Euphysa ruthae | reverse complement strand
CCATTATAAGAGCGAACCATTATAAGAGCGAACCATTATAAGAGCGAACCATTATAAGAGCAAATCATTATAAGAGCGAACCATTATAACTGTATAATGCCTTACCACTAAAAAATTTCAATGTTACATCACAATGCGCGCAAAATAAGATTTTTAAATTGGGATTAGCGACCACATAAAACCAAAAGATTTCGAGAAGAGACTCCTGCAACGCCTTGAAAAAAATAATATAACATATGTAACTGATACTCTAGGCCTGTTGCTATCAAGTGAGTGACACTTTAGGCCTGCTGTTGGTCAATAGAATTATTTGTGCGAGGAAATACTTTCAAAAAAATTTAACACGTTAGCATGATTTTTAATTTGTCGCGTTTTTTCTCTTTCCTTTTTTGCAACGGAACCAGTCTTGTCTAATTCTATACTTGTCATCAGTTATTTAAATAAATAAAAGCCCTTTTTTAAATAAATTGATGACAAAATCAAGTTTCATAAGTTTTTCCAAAAAAGAACTAATTTTTGCGAAAGCATTGTTTTGTTATAGTTTGCTTTGCATTCGGCAGTAAAGAGAAAAATTCTCGATAGTAAGTAAGATTTTTTTTTGCTGACACCGCAGATTTTGGAGCCAAAATTCGTACCTAATTTTTCATATTTTGCCACGCCTTCCCATTTTTTCATTAATAATATTTGAACAGTAGGGAATAATTTAATCGAGACAATATTGTCTTACCTCCCCATTTCTTCATTAATATTTGAACAGTAGAGAGTAATTCATTCAAGACAATAACAAAACCAAATCAAAATTAATTTGAATAATATCAACAGAGAATTTTATTTAAATGTTAAACAAAAGAATTCAATTCGAATATTCTTAAACATCTATTGTTCCAATGTTTAACTTCCTGTCATTAGACTCAAGTGTTTTATTTTTTCCATTCGAATGTAAACGTCTATTGCTTTAACATTTAAATTCTTCTCTTTAAACAAAAGCTAGTAATCATTAAATTTAAATTCATTTTAGATTGGAATATATTTTAGACTAAAAATTTTATTTCACAATATGTATACGATATATGTATACCATACACAATAAAATAATTTTTTTTGTATAATCTATTCTTCAAATGAATCAAAACAAATCAAAATTAATTTCAATACTGCCGACAGAGAACTTATTTATATTGAGAGCTTTATTGTAAATTGATTACTGATAGCGTAAGAAAACTTGTTGCTTGTTAAATCTGTTGCAGTTTTCTTCCATCAACAATTGTCATGAATGATCTACAACAGTGGAAGAACTTTCTGTTTGCTTCATTTTTTAGGGATGTATATGTATGTAAAATTATATTTAATATATATATAAAAGATGTGATTGGTTAATGGTTACGTAATACTGAACATTCCGGAAGTTCTAATCATAGACATGGACTATGATCATTGATTGGTAGGTTAATATATCATTAGCTACGAACATTATGGAACAGAGTTATCTATAATTTGACTTTATATATATATATATATATATATATATATATATAATATATTTAAACTTAAACCATTATATATTTATTCACAAAATTTAAATATGAAATGAATTTAGCTCATTTAATAAACTATAAAAACATAAATTTGAACAATTCCAATTGTTTCATGGGTGAATCCAACTTTTTAATCTTTCTCTTAATTGATTTGTCAACATACATTTGATAGTTTATTTAGCAAAATTTCATATACGAGTTACATATGTAGTGGCAATAACAAATACGAAAAATACGTGCAGCCAAGTGTTGGCTAGGTATTGCTTTTAAAGAGAGGTCTCACTTTACACTATTCTCTCATAATCGTTTGATAACCTCTCTGAAATCGAAAGCTGCAACAATGAAGTCATAAATGAGCTCAAGTTATCTCTGCTATTTTAATAAAGGCATGCCAAACATGGAGGTTATTGCACTCTCACTCTTCTCCCTGCAGTTTTACCACGAAACTCTTCCATCATTTTTTATTGACAAAGGCATGCAATTTATAGCATTTTCCTTCCTCCTCAATAAACTTTAACTTTAAGTTCTTTTGTCCTTTTTTAATTAATAAAAATCTGTTATAAAAGAATTTTTATGGCATTATCTGTAACCCTGTCTAAATCACATAAACACAACACTCTCACCCTGTCTATATTACTGAAAAATAACACTCTCATCTTGTCTACATCGCTTAAGCATAACACTTTTACCCTGTCAAATATTAATAAAAACATGATAAACAGGACGTTTCATAGTGTTTTTGTCGAGAATAGCATAACAAAATTCATTAGGATGTGTGGGTAAAGTAACGTGTACTATAGCGATCTTTCTTGTTAGCCTAAATGAAAAACATTTTACTTTTGCTTACGTGAAACTTCCATGTTGGTAATACCATTTTTTAAGACGAATCGCTTACAATCACACTGTTTTATCAACTGTGGTATAAGAAATTGACTCACAGCATCAGCACTAAACCAACACTCAATAATACCAATTATATCAGTTATCTGAGTAAGTGTGATCTGGGGCTTAAGCCTAGCGCAAATGCTGAAGAATTAAATATAGAAAGCGATTACATCATCAATTTTTTTTTATAATATAACAGCTATCTCTGAAATTATTAACCATCGATTGTTGCGATTTTCATCTATAATGACAGCGTCAATTTTCAACCTTATACAAAGGACAGGTTCTTCTTCGTCATAGTCAAAAACATATTCAACATCTTTTGTATTAACTGCCTTCATAAGTGATCTATATAAATTACACTTGCCATCAGTGCTCGCCAATAGCTCCCAGTTACTCAATATATCTGCTGGAATATCAGGCAGACCACTGGTTATAATAATCTTTGTTAAAAGACAGGCGTGTTCGAACTTTATATCGATGGTATCACCTACTGTCACGGTTTTACCCCAAAAGAAGCCTTCAGCTGAGTACGGTTTCTGAATGCTGTGTGGAAGTGCCCAATCTTTAATCGTGGTTGTTATGACTGCTTTAGGATTTCCTTCTTTGGATTGAAAATAATGTTTAGAATCTAAGCTCGAATATGCATCTTCACCATACAATTGACGCTTCTGTCCTGATAATGATGAATATTTACCGATATGATGAAAAATAGGAATTTCCAGGTGATGCTTTTTATGATTCCCATACAAATAAATATCGTTGAAAAACCTAAATAACCAATCCACAGGCATTGTCCAGTACATCATGCGGACAAATTTTGACAGTGAAAGTAAATACTTGGATTCATACATCATGCCTATAAACCCTCCTGGTCCGAATTCTAAAGTCGACCAGTTTGTGCCATTTTGGTTTTTGGTGAAATTTTTTATCTTATTTAAGTAATCTGTATCAGCGAGCACATCATCCTCAAGCTGCAAATAGTATTCGGATATATTCCTGCAAAAGTAGTACATATACGAATAATCGAGGCTTTGTTTTGCTCTCCATCTTACCCGCTCAATGCTATCGCCATACATCAATGGAAGTGTTCTGAAACTGGGGTAAAATTCTGCTTGAGGTGTTATGACCAGAATTACACCGTGCTTAACTTCGTTTGAAAATTTAAGTTTTATACATTTTAAAACTTTTTTCAAATAAATTGTATCAAAATCTGCCACAAATATTACTATAACAACTTCACGCCACGATTTTCTGTCAAGATTTTCTAAAAGGAGCCGTAAGGTCTGTGGTAAATAAAAAGCTTTCTGTCGTTGAACAGTTGGTATTCCAATGGTAAGAAAACTAGAGTAGTTTCTCTTATGACCAAGTTTTAATGGCGTTTGAAAATACCTATTCATTTCATTGACTGTCAGCCATGATGGATTTATTACTGTATGACTCAGTTCTCGCTGTTCTTTTTTTTTATTCTTTACGTTAATTGTTACATCAGGTGCCGTCATATATGTAACAAAAATAAAAAATGCAAGTAGCATTATTAGCGACCTGAATATTTTTCTGTTAATTTTAACTCTCATCTTTAGCAATTTTATTCCCAACAGTTTTGAAACATATTAAAATTATCACGTGTAAATGCAAATTTTATTTATTAAATAAAACTGTTTACTTTTTAAAAAGATGAGCGTTATATCAACGGCTTTTTGTTTTCACTTCGTTTGAATGTTTTACCAAACGAACAGGTTAGAATTAAATCAATGAATAAGTAAAAAAATTGTTAGAAAAGCATTAATATTTAAATAATACCAAACAAAACTTTGTAAATTTTTAATAACTGGCTTTTCTGACAATGTAAATTGGGCCCAATTTTATTACGCCACTTTTATAATACCTTATAAAAGGAAATTAAGAGTAAGCGAAATTAAGACGAATTTCGAAAATCTCGATTTACTTGTGGAATTTGCCCTGCAATTGAAATATGAACGTAATCGATTCAAACCTATGCATAGCAGAGTAACAGCATATGAAAACTCATTGCTCCCCTTGACAATTATTTTATTTAACAAATTGCTACGCAGTGTATCATATATCCCATAATGTCGTGGTACGGAACATTTCTTTAAACTTCATGTTTATTTAATTTAATTTCTCTATTATCTTCCCTCTGCCATTTAATTGAATTCAAACACCTTTTCTTCTTATTGAATTTCAATCGATGTAAGGAGTTACGTCCATATTCATGTTACCACACTTATATCAGATATATGCCGGAAGTGGCACAGCAGTTTCAAACTTATACACAGCGGAAGTGAACTATTAAAATCGTCATAAACCAATTTTAATTTCGTTTTTTATTTAAATCTGTCTATATTTTGTGGTCTAATATAATCGTCCTGGCAGCCGAAAACATTTTTGTTTTGATTTCATTACCACACTGGCTCTTGAAAAAAATAATTAAGCGCCCAGAAAATTAAAGTTAAATGGATTTTTATGGCACTTAAAAAATCGTGGAAGCACGTCAATGTTAGAGGCACAAAGGCCCAACTAAATTTAATGCCACTCCAAGAATCATAGCACGATAAAAATTTGAAGGTTGTTGGCAATAAGTCAAGTCAATACCCGAGGCACGCCGACCCACACCAAACGTCATTGCACGCAGACAAGCTAATTTACAATGACACGCAAGCACGCCAAATCAGAAGGCACGCCATTTACCAGACTCAACGTAATACAAGAAACATAATAACTATTATCGTTCATGATTAATATAAACTAACAAATTTTCAAAATAATTATTAAGAATGTAAAAAAGAAATAGAGAAAAAAAAAATATTGGTGTATTTGAAAAAAGGGGAAAAAAGAAAGTCCAAAATCGGCACATTAATCTTTCACTTGAAAGTTACTTTTCCATTTTTCAATCTCATCAAGAAGATTTTTCCAAACAAAGCGACCTTTAAAGTAAGTATGTTTGTGCTATACCATATGTCAAAGTACCGGCAGGTAGTTTAAGAAGTTATTTGATCCTCAGGTTATAAATTATGTTTTTGAAAGAAAATAATTTCGTGAGAATGTTTAAGCATTCAATCTTATTAAACTTACTGACGATTGTATCATATTAAACTTACTGACTATTGTAGAATGCTTGAAGACAGGAGCAGATTGTCTTCCGAAACGTAGCCTTAAATGATGATGATGATGTCAACGACTTTTTGTTAGCATTGTAGTATAGTATGTTTTTTCTTGATATGAATTATGTAAAATGATAAGTCACTTTCATAAATATTTAGTTTCAAAAGGTAAATAGTACTTACTACGATGTAATATCGTATGGCATTTAATGGATGGCATTTAATGATATGTCATTTAATTTCTTGCACGAAGTTCGATAGGGAATTTCAATTTTCCTCGTACTTGATTAGAGGGGAATGAAAAGTTGTAGTATGTTTACTGCTTTTGTTTGATGAGTCAATTTGAAAGGAAAGAAAGCCTGGGATCTAATCTACACTTTTATCTATGGTTGCGATTATGCGATTGGTACCACGGAACAATCACTTTGGCTAACGATATTGTAATCGATTAAGCTGCATTTGAAAACCACGGGCATGTATAATTATTACTTTATTTATTTTCATTATCGCCATATTCAATCCTTTCATGAGCAAATGAGACAAGAAATGTTTTGAAATTAAATTTGAGTTTTGAATGCTATCCTGTGTTCATTGCTTTTTAAAACATATGAGATTGTGTAGACCGAAGTACGGGCTCGATACAAGTTAGTCAATGGTTTAAATGTAGTCTAACCTTTATACCACTTTCTAATTAGAAGATAATACATGTTGAGAATGTAACAGCTCTGCCAAGTTTTAATTTTTTTTAAATGATGTCACGCCATAAAATAAGACAAAACAAAGCACTCATGATAGATTTCACTGCGACTTCAAAGAACGCAATTTAATATCGAAAAATTTGAATGTTTTATTCATGGAAAATTTTGAAAAATTATTCACAAGATTGCTTGGAAATTTTCCTATATTATCCAGTTATTTATTTGCAGAACAAAAAGCGTGAATAAGCAAGATCAATAACAACAAATTTTTGTTAACCAGACATAAGTTTTGTCAATAATTTCGTTTCCCAGGTGAGTTATGAAAAAAAAGAAGAAATGAAGTCTCATATAGGTAACCTACGTAAAGGTGAAAAGAGTTTTTTATTATAGTTTAACGTCTTTAAAGAAAAAAAATTCATCGAAATTATTTTTGTGGAAAATTTTAGAGTGATTTTTGCAGATGAAAGTTTCCAGAGAAGAAACATGTTGTTTTCTAAATTGCAGTGTCGCTTTATTTCTTTAAGCTCTAATTAACGAATTATGGTAACAATAACAATCTTCAGAAAATTAATCAAAAGAACTGCAGGATGCTTTCATGACAGTAAATAATCAAATATTAACAGAATTATTAAAACTATTGATAAATTAAACAGACGATTTAAGGAAAAGGCAAACACTCCAACAACTTTTTCTATGGAAATTGGAAATCAATGGGGACGCTTAGTTCTATAGTTCTATATAAAAAATTTTTTAAAGAATACACCAACTACACCATAATAATCTTTCCAGACAAAACTGGTGATTTTTCCGACATTTTACTTCCTGTAGTGATGTTTGCAAATCTTTAAACTTAATCACATAAAAACAAACATGGGATTTGAAGATAAATCTACGTCAATATTTCTTACATTTTGTTCTCTCAAAATACCACCCTGTAAATCACTTCCAACCGAAGCGACTGAAATTTGAGCACATTATAAATATATCACTATTTTAACCTGAAATATGCTCGATATTTAAGGTAAGAAACTGGAGGTGTTTCTTGCCATTACACCACCCTCAAATGTATTACAAAAAATATCTTTTTTTACTAAACTTGGTGCTAGGAGATTCCACTCGTTTCCTCAGAATTTCAATATAAAATTTCTCTTAGCGGACATTAACTAACTCCACTGTGCAAGAATAAAAATAAATCATGCCATGAAGACCATGTCATCAAACCATACATCTCTTTGAAAATAACTAGCTTTTCCTTACGTCTTTCACACCTTTCCCATCCGGTAAATATCACCATATATTTCCGTAATCATGCCTAATAGCAACCAAATAGTCTTCTTAATGAAAACACCCTCTTACACCCTCTTTAAACTTCAATTAATCGCTCCACCCAAGCCAATATTGGATCAAAAAATACAGCTAAAAAGGATAGTCTTTCAAAAACGTAACTCTTTTTTACCTTTAATCTTCAGTGCTTTTACTCAAAGATAAGTTATATGAGAACTAAAAATTTTTGAAACACCTGAAATTATTGTAATCAAATGTCTTGGAGCTTGAAAAGAAACATGCATTTTCCATATTTTTACTTTTCAGTAACCCTTTTTTGAGATACAACTTTAATTTAGATAAAAACCACTTTGAAATTTTATTAGAAAAAGATTTTTAACTAAATTTTGAAACGTCTATAACTCGATAGAACATTTTCAGAATAAAGCTCTCTTAAAAAAAAATCGCAAAAAATTATTTTGAAAAATAAAAAAAAAAAAAAATTGAGGTAATTTAAATCCTACTTTTTGTTACACAAGAGACAGCAAACTACCTACTAACAATGACCCACATCATTTTTTGCCAGTAACATCAGACGTGTTAATTAAAGTTGCTTGAACCCTGAGGGATTTTAGGACATTAACTATCTAAGGTTTAATTAAATTAACTCTTGGGAGGCATTTTTTTAACTGAATGAATGGACAGAATATTTCAAGCAGGAAGCCTATGCACATCTGCGCAAACGAAAATTAATAAGCAGTATAATTAAAGTCATCAAAAATAAAGTTTTGTAGTTAGGATGTAAAACAATCAAACGAAGAATTAATTATAAAATTAATCGGCTATTGTTTCAAAGAAAGTAAGAATAAGAAGAAAACATTTTCATAATTTTAATGACATCTTTTCATTTTTCTTTTTCATTCATTTTTTTGCAGAAAGTATTCTATAACAATAACATCAAATAATGTAAGGTGCCGGTGGTTTCAAGTTTAAAGAATTCTTTGCTGATATAGCAGTTTCTAAAAGAAGTGTATTTTACACCTCATAACAGAGCTGTAACGGATACGCTAGCATTCATTATGAGTGGCTAATTGAAGGATTAACTTAAGGATTTAAAAACAAAGTGGGCAGTGTATAGACATATGAAGTTCTATGCTAATACATTAAAATCGATTACACATCTATCTTGTTGACATATTCGATAACAACAAGAAGGGGGAAAGTTGATATTAAACAAACATACTATGTAAATATTATAACCTTTTTTCTATTCTGATATTCTAAGGATAATCAAATATGATAGGAATGCTTAATTGTTCATAAACTCAACAACCCCGAAGGAATTACCGATCATTTTTGCTGAGCTCTTCGATTGATAAGCACGGTAGCATACCGATTGACAGCCTTATACCATTGAAGCTACATTTAATTTTTTGATAAAACTTTCTTATACGGAATAAGAATGGGAGAAGACATATGCGAGAATAAGTCGAGAAGGATTGGAGTATCTGATAATAGCAAATTTCTAAATTTGAATTCTGGTTTTAGTATTGAAAACATTTTGAAGAAAAACGAAAATAATAAAAATAAAAAAAAATTTTGTGAATTTCGTCACAAACGAATCATTGAAAAAAAGATTTATGAGGATTTCATTCACGCAAGACCTGAAGTTTATCCGACAGATTGTGAAAAAAGAATACGACCGTCACAAAATTATTCTCCGACGTTACTGACCTCAACTTCACCACTTCATGATATTTTACCGATGCCGCCATGGATGCCACTTCACTGTAAGAGCATGATAGAATCATTTACTCCGCATATAAAGCGTGAAAGTTATTCTCCAGGAAAATTATTTTATACAAATTTACAGAGAACATCTGCGTTCAGAGTTCCAACTGTTAGCACGCACAATATGAAAGGTAACTAGTGCTCTTATAAAATCATCAAATAGAGTTCGTTTGAAAATTTTAGATGTGTGGTCACTCTCCCCCTTCGAACAATAAAATATTTGCGCCCATTTATATTGCTGAAAATATTTGCCCCATATATATTGCTGAAAATATTTGCCCCATTTATATTGCTGAAAATATTTGCCCCGTTTATATTGCTGAAAAAATTTCGCATCATTTAAAAAAAAAAAAAAAAAAAAAAAAAAAAGTTGTTTTTTTGTCATTGAAGCATTCACATCGGTTATGTTTGCATCAAAAGCTAGTTTTGATATATGCATTACGAAACACCATGTAACACTTTGTAACACTACGTAACACTGTGTAACACTGTGTAGCACTTTCGTTATTAATTGAAATTGTGTGCCATTTCACGAAAAGTTTCTTTCGAGAGAAATTAAAAATATTTCCGAAAAGACCTTTTCAGTTGGTAGAGAGTTTAATGATGCAATGAACAACTTGTCTCTTGTTGATACTTTACCGCATGTTTCACTCTAAAAATTTTCCTACTTATAAGGTATTTTCTACCCTGCTTATTTTCCCATAAATCCTCTCCTTAGACCTTGCTCTTTCTTTGCTAATAACATACAGCAGTGTAAGAACCAAGATAAGCAAGATTTCAAATGAGCGTAAATGCATAATTATGATTATATATAATGTTCTTTATAATTTCTTATTATTTTCCATAAATTTTTTCTGTTCTGTGAACTCGCAGGAGTGAAGATCTTCAAGATGTTATCTACGGTATTAAAATTTTTTTGGTAATATAACTCTGGAACGAACTTAGAAACTTCGAGATATTTGGCCTGTGAAATAGTTGAAAATCTATTCAGGTGATAAAAGGTTAATTCCCGAATACATTCATAAAAATATCGCTGTGCAAATTTTAAGAATGTGCAAAAACATCTAACTACTGAGATTAAGGTGAAATCATTTTGTGTTTAAAGCTCTTATCAATCTCATCAGATATTTTATTGGACTCTTTGTGCTTTACACTTACACGTCCTTTTCTTGATGTATTTTTTTTGGAGTCATGGTGGTTTAGCACATTGTCTTGGTATATCTTCTTGGATGAGGTTACTTTAAGACACAATTTTCTTGGCATATGCACAGTAAGTCTGTTACTTTATTGAAAATATGGTAACTTTTAGGCGGCAATGCGCAGCAATAGATTTTCAAAAATTGTTAACTTCGCAGTTTTTTAAAAAGGCGACAAAATCCTTCAAATATGAATTGATACATATATTTTCTTCGAAAAAAATGTAATAAAAAATTTTCACACCAAATAAATGAAAGGAAAATAGGGCGTGGGGAAAATTCCTAATAAAAATTAGAACAGCCTCCCCAAATCAAAAGTTCAAAAAAAGATTTATTGAGTGCGAAAAAATCATTGAAATGACAT
>JAUZNK010003564.1:0-10857 GCA_035046665.1 Euphysa ruthae | reverse complement strand
ATATCAAAGTTCTGCTATTTATCAATTATAAACGTCATTTATTTGTTTAGCTACATCTGACATTGCTTTTTTAACTAAATTATTTGTTTATTTTTTACTATTACTAAATTTTTCGTTTGTTTACCATGTTATATATAGCAAGGATTAAGAGTTATTTTATTTTTAGCTAATTAAAAAAGGCGGTACTGACAGTGAAAACGAAGAAGACGGAAAAATATTTGGCAATCTTAAACAGTCTTGGATTCTGTGCAGTTTTTTTTTATCCTATTACGTTTATTTTACACGTGTACGTTATTAATAAAGAGAAAAAATGTATAAGTTGTTTTTAAACACTCATAATAGCCTATATAACTTGTTTGTTACTTGCTTCTGATGGCTAATTTGCTTTTAACCTTTTTAACCTAATATTCCGTTATTGCTGTCATTTATGGATTATGCTAAGGTCAAATATTTATCGGATAGATTCGTTTGAAGCTAATAAATTTTCTATTAAGTTTTGAATCTTCATTCTCTAATGAAAATTAGTATAATTGTAAAAAATGCAATTAGTGAAAAAACCCCATCTTGTAAAATGTTCGATTTCTCAGTTTCTTCAAAGAGGATTTGTGGGGCTATCTATATAGTGTATCTGCACATATAACTTGACCATCTCAGAATTTTTCAACTTAATTTTTCGAGGATTGGGTGGTTTTTGGCATTCAACGATACCAAACTTTCAAATAACATTCTTTTATAATTCAAATTTTCAATGATTTTCAATCTTTGATTGCGTATTTCCGAACACAAGCCTTAATAAAAATATTTCTGTATCTAAAATGATCCAATCAGTTTCGAATGATTTAAATTTAAAGATTTTGATCAATATTTTAAATATCCCAATATCGATTGGGAAAATTTTCGGTGCTGATTAAACTATAGTTGTTGCGGAAGATACTTAGCCTCAAGTTTGGTGTTAAAAAATCATAATAAAATCATCAAATTTACACAGAATAATTTCTTAATGAAAGGTCAATCGATAAAAAAATTCAAACAATAAAAATATTAGGAAGCAGAATTACCCTTCCAAACAAATGTAAATATAGTTTGCTATTAATTTTATAGCACCGGTAAATGGAAACATGTTGAAAGAAAAATTGGATACCCATAATTAGAATTTTAAATTATTTCTGTGTATACCAAAGTGCTCCTTTAAATTTACAAGCAGAAACGTTTTTTGCTCATTTAATTTTTAATACTTATTTACACATTTAAGGCCTTAATTATTTACAAATCGCATATAAGTTAAAACTTGAAAAACATGTATTTAAAGACTTTAAAATTCTTATCTCCATACTTTTTTTTTTTGAGACGCTGTTTAATAAATTTCTCAAATTCGTTTTAAATTACCGGAGGTTTTTTATTTGTATGAAAAACAGAGGCCGAAAAACGATGGCCGAACATGAAATGAATATTTTTTATTTTATGAATGTAATATATAAATTTAAACGTTCATCATGTGAAGAAGTGAAAACATATAAAATAAAAACGAAGAGTTTAACATTTCAGGTATAGGACCACCTTAACAAACAAAAATATCAATTCGCTTTTCATAAAATTTTAACATTGAGCAAAAGATTTTGTGCATCAAACTTTTATTAAAAATTTGAAAACAATGGAACAGCTTCATTGTTTTCAATATCTAACTTTTCGAAATCCTTTGCAACACTTGTAAAATATTAGGCGTAAAATAATGTTAGTTTTTATATGCTCTGAAATTATATTGTGATATGTTATCTAGATTTATTTCAAGTATCTCTTGAATTGAGTCTTTTAGTTAATTAGTGTTATTTGTGTGAAGTTTTATATGTCATCTAGCATAAAATATTATTATATTTTATTATTAGTATATCTTTATATTTATTATATATATTTATATTTTTATATTTTTAACATACGATTAAATTAATTAAACTAAGTATTAATTAAATTAATATTGATAATTTTTAAGTTCTATTCGATTGTATCAAATTATCTGAAATAGTCCGATTTTTTAGTCCTATTGTACTAATCAGAGGCATACGTGATGTAATGAGATAAACATATTTTTATAATAAGGTGCTGAAATAATATATAGGGTAATCTTTACTTTTTTTAACCAGGTGCTATGCGGTAATCTGTAAATTTTTTATCTTGTGTCCTCTGAAGGAATCGATGGCATAACGCGATAGTATCTCATGTATTCTGTGTGAAATAACATGATTTCTTCTGGTGTTTTCCGGAGTTTTCTTTTTCAAAACATCAAGTTTATGTGTTGTAATCTGTACGGATAATCCGTTGTTCTCTAAGCTACTGTTGTCCGAACTAAAGCCTCATGTTTGTCCAATATAATCTAAAAATACCAAATTTTCGATGAATTCAATCAAAAGGCATGATATTATATAATCTTTTAAATCTGATATCGTCTGAAGAAAATTCTCATCTTTGTATGACAAAATCTGTGCTGATTATCCCCCGATATCATAACGGAAAATATCATACAACATGGCATGTTTTTGGTATATTCCGATTTTATAATGTTTCGTGATAAATACTTTTCTGTGACAGAAAATGTCACAATTTCCAGCAGTAGCTAATTTAGAAATCTCTGCAAATATATAATCATTTTGGAAAGCATTTAAACCGTTTCCTTCCAGTAAATATACAAACTTTAAGGAAAAAATAACTATACTTGAAAATGGATCGGGTGTTTCTAATGATTCAAGCCTGGCGAAAATCATTATTGATTACTTTACGTATATAAAAAAGTTTCTGGATATCTCATTCTGGAAAGGTCCTTGTCTGTTTATAAATGACCATGTTCAATCCATAAATATAAAACTCATTGTATAAGAGCAATAATGCAGCCCTATAAACGAAATGCGTTTGACTTCTTTTCTTTAACACCAGAAGTCGTCCATGCCAATCATTAAAAATTAAAAAAAGGCAGTTATGATGTACCAGTGGTTGTTTTAAAATTAATTGCAGATGTTTACACTCCTTATCTATCTAACTGATTGATTCAAAAATTAATTAAAAAACTTTTTTGACATAAATTAAAATAAATGGGTGGACAAAACTACTGTACAAAAAAAAGACGATCCTACAAACAAAGGACAAAGACAATCAAATCAATCAGTAACATATTCATAGAATTTCAAAAGATTTTGAGCAAATAATTTATGATCAAATGTACCATTTCTTCAAGAATTTTTTTCTGTTTCTTTGAAAGGATTTTGTAGAGGATTCTCATTACAGCACTCTCTATCTTGTTCACTAAAAAGATCTCAATAGAAAAGAAGTTGTTGGTACAGTTTTAACTGACCTATCAAAAACGTATGATTGCTTCCAAAATTTGTTAATTGCATTTTTTTGCCACATGTGGCTTAACACATAAAGTTTATCCTTTATTCTAACTTACCTAACCAAACCTTTAAAAATGTGAAATATAAACATTTTAGAAAAATATTCTGTCTTTTTATAAATGGTATCATTTTGCTATCCTAAGATTATTCCTTTCTTGTTCAGTGGAGAATGAAGTCAGCTTTACCGACAAAGATGGCGTAGTTGTAACCTACGCGCCATTGGAAACGAGGAGTAGAGAAAAGCAGTGGAGAAAAATTAGCGATCGAACATCAAAAGTGAGTGATCTGTCACTAGCAAAAGAAACAAATTGGTACAAGATAGTGAACGGAGTATTCACAAAAATAAATTCTGCGTTAAATCTCGCATTCTGCAGTAACAATAAGTTCAAATAAGGAGAACAAGTCAGGTGAAGTAGATGTTCACCTCGAAAATTCTCTTCGTTTATGTCCTTACTTTGTTTTTCGGGTATTTACAGCGGCTCACATTAATGTCGATTTTATGATAATTTCCATCTCATCTTCTACTTCAATTTTACTTCTCATGTTCGGTTTAGAAAACTCTTTCTCCAAGTAATTTTCCACCAATTCTTGCTTTCTTTTCCCTTCGCAAATGAACTTCTTCTCTAACTAACACCTTCACTTTAAAAACCAGTGGCAAACATGGAACAATTAAATATAAAGTATTTTTATATTTTTGCTTTTTTTTTTTTGGGTAGCCCTGGAAAAAAAATGATGCTTCATCAAATTTTGAAAATATTTGTTTTCAGCCAATTTTACGAAGAATTGTATGCTGTTTTCAATGATGTATTATTTTAACTCGTATTATAAGACTCTCTTATAAAATTTCGCCTTTAGAAACGACGTAGCAACGATTATTGCTTAATTTAGTCCTAGAAACTGGCTAAAAATATATAAAGGGTGGACACCCTTTACATACACTGTCAATCATACTTACACAATCTTTAAAAAAAACATCAACTTACCTTTTCAAATAAGTTACAAGCTTATTCCAAGAGTTAATCAGATGATAAATTACTCTAAATACCAAAGAAGCGTACAATTCGATTGTTTGGACTCGTCATTCAAAGAACGTATTTTTCAGTAAGAGATCATTTCAGTTTTCAATAAATTCAGCTGTGCTACTATACAATGACGGTAGTAAAGGTATTCGAGTAGTTTTACACTACTCTGGATTAGTATAAAAGGAGACTACTAAAAACAAATTTTCACAGAAAACTTGTGTGTGTGTGTGTGTGTGTTTGTGCGTGTGTGTGGCAAAAATGAAGAGGATATCAAACGAAAAATAAAAGTTTTGCAAGTTTTTTACAATTTTGAAAAAAAGTCTATTTCAGAACAATGCTTTCTAATTTGATATCATACAAAAAACAAGAATAGTTTATTTATAGGGCTACAATAGTGCTTGGTGGTAGTTTTTATACTAAACTAAACAAGGTAAATAAATTTATTGCATGGCTCAATATAAATATAAATATAAATATGAAAATATAAATTATAAATAGATATAAATAGATATAATATAAATAGATTATGAAAACAATTTATTCAGTTTTACTTTGAAATTTTTTTATGATGATCAGAATTTTTATAAAAGAAGACCCTCCAATAGCTAGTCAGGAAAGGTTGTCTCATTTTTACGGTGACGAAAAAAATATTGTTAAGGTGAATCCAGGAAATTGGATTTTACCGCGTACGATAGAACTTGAAGAAACAAAAAATTTCGAGATTTATGAAGATGATATATGGATAGTTACTTCACCAAAAGTAGGAACTACCTGGATGCAAAAAATCACTTACCTCATAATGGACGACGTAAATATGGAAAAATCGAAAACAAATTTGTTTTTTCGAGCTCCGTTTCTCGAACATGAGTCATTACACAAATTTGATGAAGATTTTGACGTTTATCCTGAAGGTGTTCCTCAAAGCGAGGAATCCGTCCTTTGGTACCATAACCATTCTATGGAATATACAAGAAGATTACCTAGACCAAGGATAATTAAAACTCACTTACATTTAAGTTTGCTGCCTGAACGTATTTTAGACACGTGTAAGGTCATATATGTTGTGCGGACTATGAAAGACGCCGTAGTTTCATTTTACTATCATTTGATGAAATTGTTCCACAGATGAAGAAGGATTTTAAGCTGTTTGCAATCTGTTTTCTCAACAATGAAACCTTCTACATTCCATTCATTTCACACATTTTAGAGGCTTGGGAAAAAAGAAACAACACAAACATGTTTTTCACAACGTATGAGCAAATGAATGTTGATATGAGAAGTGAAGTTACCAAATTTGTTTCTTTTTTACGTGGACCAGGATATTGTTTTCAAGATTCAAAAATGGAAAAATTACTGAAATGGGTTGATTTTGAAAATTTTCGCAAAAACATATTTGTTTACCAAAGACAAATTGTACCGCTTGATAGCAGTGGCGACGGATACGTTAGGTAGGGAATAATTGGGGATTGGAAGAATCATTTTGATGAAGATATGAATAAAGATTGGGATGCATCGATCAAAAAAACAGCTTTTAGGAACCGATTATAAGATGATATTTGAAGCATCTGAATTAGCTCTTGAAAACGAATGAATTTTTTTAGCAAAATTTGTGAGAACATTAAAATATTGTGAATTGCTTAGAAAGTAGATATTCAATCTTCTGATAGATCACTTCTGAAATGAAATCTGTTTTAACCTTTAAGAGCAAAGAATAATTTCTATTCTGCATATTGAAAAAATTCTTAATTAATTCTAAATGAATTTTTCGTCTCGGACGTTTCTGAAAAAGCTGTTAATTCAACTTTTGGGAAAAAAAGACGTTATAGTATAGGATTTGGGTTTCAATTAAAAATACATGAAAAATTTATAAGAAGGTGTCATTTCTAGTGCGAGTGATATAATATGTAAAATAAAACAATATTTAAGATTAAATAATGATATAAAAAGTAACAGGAAATTCGTAACTATGGAATGTGATAACGGACTGGAAGTTTTAAAAAAAATGAGGATTCAAAACTTTGAAAAAATAATTATTGCTAGTTTGAATTTAAACTAATATTCTTCTAAAATATTAAAATAAATATCAAATTTTTACAAAAACATTTTTGCGAGTATGAGACAAGTTGTGTACCACTTGATAGTAGTGGCGAAGGATTCGTTAGTAAGGGAATGATTGGGGATTGGAAGAATCATTTTGATGAAGATATGAATAAAGATTGGGATGCGTCGATCGCAAAAACAGCTTCGAGGAGCCGAATACATGATGATATTTAAAAAATATGAATTAACTCTTAAAGACAAATGAATTTTTTTTAGCAAAATTTGTGAGATCATAGAAATATTTTGAATTTTTAAGAAAGTAGATATTCAATCTTCCGATAGATTATTTCTGAAACAAAATCTGTTTTAATCGTTAAAAGCAAAGAAAATTTTGTATTCGAAATATTGAAAAAGCTGTGATTAGTTCTTGTCATTTCAAGCCTCGACCGTTTCTGAAGAAGCTGTTATTTCAGCTTCCCGGGAAAAAAACGTTATAGTATAAATCCTGAAATTAATAATAAACAGTGCTATTTTCATTTTTATACAGTCAATCTACTAAGTAAATAATTAGGGATGGCCTACTTAGATATTAGCATTTAAGTAGGCTATAAAGCTGGTAAGTAGGCTATGAGGCTGGTAAGTATGCTATGATGCGGGTAAGTAGGCTATGAAGCGGGTAAGTAGGTTATGAATCGGGTAAGTAGGCTATGAAGCTGGTAAGTAGGCAATTATGCGAGTACTAAGTAAGGTAAGTAAAATAGGTAAGTTTTATTTCGTCATCAATCACAAAAATCAAAAAAATTAAAAACGATAAACAAAAGATAACAAACGTTGATGTTTTAAAACGGCCATAAATTGATAACAGGGAAACCACAACAAAAGCCGAACGGTTGTCTAAATTATGTTCCCATGGCCGATTTGGGTTTCAATCATAGCATGAAAAATTATTCTTTACCTGAATAATTAATTACCTCAATAGCAAAAAAAAGTTTATCTAATTAGCCCCAAGTTGAATGAAAAGTGAATTTCTGTCTCATAAAGATTAGCTAGTGATTCTTTTTACTACATTTATAAAGAAAAGTCAAGCTTGTAATAAAAAACAACATCTCATTAACATTGATTTAAGAGATTTTATTTGGAGGACTATTGAACTAATTATAGCTCGTTAAAAAGTCGTACTTTTGATACGCCGACGTCAACGACTTCAATCTAGAAACAATGCATCGTTTCTCAACTCATTTGCTGCATCAAGAAATGTTTGTTTTGCAGCAGTTTTTTTGTGATGCATGCCACCTTTTTAACCAATTTTGTGAAATTTTTTCTTTAATTGGTTATGGTATACTCCATCATTGCTGTAAACTTCATTACACCCGCATAACCATGATCCATGTGATTCACAGTTTTATTATTTGCATTAAAACCTCTGCCACAGATGTGTGAAACTGATTTACGTAGTTATAGTTCGAGCATTTTAAAATCAGTATTGATTATAATTTCTTTGATTTTTATTATACCGTTCACCCAATGTTGAAATTCCACACTCAAGAAACGATAACGAACTAAAAACATCAGCTAGAAGAACTATCAATTAAATGACAACCTGAACTAGCATCAAATTTACCTGAAGTAGATATCTTTTATTTTACGAGCAGATACAATTGACGTTGACATAATAATTCCGTTGCGGCTGTCGTTGTGTAATTTTTTATTTACAGAAGTAGAAGATTGAGTAGATTCAAAACAGTATGTGCATTAAGTTGTTATTCAATGTTTACAGTATTATCATCATTTTTATTTATAGTCACAATATTTTGTTTTGTTTTGTTTTGGTAATAAATCTCTACCTTCGCCGATATCCTTTTTTCTTTGATTCTGCAAGTTTTAGCCGTTTTTTTTAAAAAAAAAATCATAAATATACAAAAATTTCAAAATCTTTTTTGTTGACAAATAATTGTACGGCGGACCTTTTGAACAAATTTTTTCACGATTGCTTCATAAATCAAGAAGCCATAAGAAGCTGGATTTCATCGTTTATAATATCGTATGGGCTACGACAGAGCAATTTTTGGACTCTAAATGCGTTGCTATGGGTGAAAATTTATGTGGTATATTTAAAAGTGGAAGTTGAAAGATTTATAACCAAAAGTAGCAAATAAAGTGATTTTTTTCTTATTCGACTTGTTTGAAATTATATAAAAACACTTTCGCTCAATCTGTTTTATCATTAGTTTCATAATGACTAGGTTTGCCATTTTTGAGTTGAATAATATTTCTCACGACTTATATGTCTACCTTGATAACCAATTAGTTTTAAGACAATCGAATCTTAAGGAGTAAACATCCTAAAAAAATATTTGGAAGAAATAAACTTAATTTGCAAAACATAAGTAAACCGAATGATTTTATACTAAAAATGAGAACAAATTATTAACAGAAAAATTTTTTTGATCACTATGGTTACTGGGAACCTAAAAAATACTCAAAATACATAGTTAATGCCGGGTAAAAAATATCATGAACATATCAAATCATGCCAAAAAGAAATTCTGCACACATGAAGATAAAGATTTGATAGGCAAAATAATCTATGGAATGTTTTGAAATTTTTTTGTTCTCCTGTTAACTATTTTGAAATTATGAAAAATTAAACTAAAAAACTGAAAAAGCTAGTATATAAAGTCTCACAACTGAAAATCTAATTGTTTAAAAAGGTTTTCAATTATTTTTTTTCAACATCTTAACACAAAGAAAAAGCGCTGAAAATTTCGTCCAAAACGGACAATCCGTTCTCAAATCATCTTTCCGGGGAGATTATAAAATGACCTTCAGAGAAAAAGCTGTTTTAAATGTTAAACATTTTTTAAAAAAAAAATAAAAAAATAATCAATTATAAAAATACTACAAAAAGTACTGTTAAAAGTAATATAAAAACAAACAAATTAATGGGCTCCTGCTTCATACAGGTTTGCTTCTGCTTGTTGGTGTTTGTCGTTTTTTTTTTATATTCATTTCGATGCAAAACTTTGTTTGTTTTTAGTGTCAATTTTGTGCGCTAAACTTTTATTATAATTAACATACTTGACTAAAAAACTTGCTAGAAATCATTTTAAGTTGTTCATGAAGAAGAATGCTCGCTTTACACGAATTGTTAAATTCGCTTTCACAAAACTTTAGTTGAGTAAGCGAGAAAAATTTTATTTGGGGGTTTTTTTTCGAGATCATTGTTTTGAAGCTTTTGTTTTGATTTTGGGTTAACCTATGCAATAAACGGCTCAGATATTTGTCTGAAGAAAGTTCTATATAAATTGATCTGATCTTCATAACAATGTCTAGACCTGGCTTGTACTCATTTGTACCGTTTACTTTATTATTATGATATTTTTTAAATATATACTCATAGCCAACTTTCTTCATTACTTCTTGTTCCTTGTTATCTCTGCAACCAACTTAGAAGGTCCAGATAGCTTGACAACAATTTTGCCGTAATTGTTTTTCTTCATAGGTTTTCGCATATTAATCATAGGCAATCTAATGATATAAACAATACTGCTGTTAACCTCATAACATTTTTTCAATTTTTCTTGATGTTTCAAAGTCTAACTTGTATTCACAAGGGCATGATATTGACATACTTGATACCAAAACCTTACTCAATGATTTATTCTCTAAAAGCGACACCATCAGATAATGGCTTTTCGGACACAAAAGATTTTTTAACGCAGCATCAAATTTTTTAACGCAGCATCAAAGAGTTCAACATTAACAAGTCTGTAGCCAGACTATCAGCTGTTTCAATAGCTTCGATCTTTTTATGAGAGACAGTGTCACTTCTTAATGAAGCCACTGAATAACTCGTAGTATCGACATTATTTACAATTTGATCTTCTTCGTTAATATTTACATTACGTAGAACTTTTTTGTGCTTTCTTGTTACAGCAAACCCTCTTCTCTATTTAAAAATTTAGCAAATAGTTTTAACCTGTCGGTAGACTACCTCTCTTTGATAGTTTTTTCCATAATGAAAATGAAATAATATTTTCTAAAAAACTGGTACTAGTTTTGAAGCAAGGGGAAGACTGACAAATATCATTATTTTAAAGTTACAATCATAGACAATATATTAAGAAACTTATACGCAATTGGGACACTTGAATAATTGAAATATAAAAAATAAAAATTTTAAATTTTATTCTACTATAGGTTTATCTTTTGGGTAATAGACTTATAGACACATTAGAAATTAAAAAAAAAAAAAAAAAAAAATTTCTCTGCTGAATAAAAGGGATAAAAGTGACAAGTCTGTACCCATTTGAGTTTGTTATCATTTTTTCCATTTTGGTCAAGAAAATCACTTTTACAACATGCGTGAAATGTGAATTTGTGCTAAATTTTGATAAAAGTCTCATGTATATATA